>JAUZST010026019.1:0-27706 GCA_034779995.1 Parotocinclus haroldoi | reverse complement strand
AGAAAAACGGAAACTGTCCAGATTTCAGTCTATGAACTAAACCCCAGAGGTTCAGTGTGGGTTATATTTTGGATCTTTTGTTTTTAAGGTCATTCAAATGTTTTTTTTGCTGATGTCCTATTTTATTTACAGTTCTTACATGTCCTTACACTCTCAGAACACAGGTCCTCTTTGTAAATATAAACCCCCTTTTTCTCTGTCCTCTGACATCGTCTCTTGTTGCAGACAGAAATAGAAGCTCTTCACTCTTTGCCATAATTGTGACGGCCCTTATGAACCTCCTCACTCTGTTTTTGTCCATTGTGTCGATGTATAATTATCTTGAGCCACACACTCATATTGATTATGTCACTTCTTAGCAGTCCTTCTGCTGTGTCCTTTCAGATTTCTGCCGTGTCCTTTTACATTTATGAGTCTCACATTTCCTGTGTCATACTATTCTCTCCCTCTGTCACTTTCTCACTCTTTCTCTCTCTCTCTCTCTCTCTCTCTCTCACCAGATCGCTCTCAAACACACACACACACACACACACACACACATATATACACACACATGCCCATGTAGCTGTTTTCAGCCTCTGTGTCGTGTGACGTTGTCCAGTTTTCTTCCTTCACCAACTGGAATGTACAGCAATCACATGAAGGACACCAACAACAACTACAGCAAGTCTCTTCTCAACGACCAGAAGGTAAGAGAGAACTATACAGCTCACAAAAAGCAGTGAGATCAGTGAAAGTAATGAAATATCCCCTAATTTTTGTGAGCAGTGTTCTTGTGTCACGGTAAGGCAAATAGCACGGTGAATGAATTGACCTGGATTACTTGCAATACAACGTTGGTTGCACAGCCAATCAAAACCATTTATTCACAAGGAATGTGTTCGTGCCGCAGGAGAAGCTCATACAGGCTATCAAGAAGATTAAACATGAAATCGATGAATGTCATGAAGCTGAGAAAGACACCTACGCAGAGGCAATGGACGTGGAGGTAATTAGAGCGTAGTTACAGAACTTATTATAACATTATTTGAAGATAAATATATATATATATACACACACACACACACCAATGAGCCAGATCATTATTACCACTGACAGAGCGAATAACATCAACCGTTGACTTCCTCATTACATCTGAACGTCAGGATCTGGGAAATATTAATACAAGAAAACAGTCGGTTCTTGTGCTGTGTGGGGAAAAATGGAAATGCAGAAAGACCTGAGAGACTTTGACACTGTCCAGATTGTTATCCAGTCAGTCGTGTTGTTGGGGACAAACCACAGACCAGTGACAGGGTATTAGGCTTGGAAGTTGTAAAACCATGACCAGTCCGAGTGTCAACCGTGCTAACCCTTGTCATACAGGTGTTTCGTTTACCTGGGGATGTGATGGCACCAGTGTGCACTCTGAAGAAAAGTCGGTGGAAGGATTGCTTTGCTCTGGGCCGTGTTCTAATGGGAAAACACATCCCTGTCAATATATGATCCCATATAAATCGCTGCTGTGGAGCAGGTGGTCATAGTGTTTTAACTCTCCGGTGTGCACGTGAAAAAAAAAAGGTTAACTGGAAACGTTTAGTTGTTCTGTTCACGCCTTGCTACTCACCCCACATGACCTCACAGTTTCAGTTTGAGGACATGGAGCGAGAAATCCAAGCGGAGTTCCAGAACCTGCACCGGTTCCTGGACGAAGAAGAGGACAGAGACATGGAACGGCTTAGGAAAGAGAGGGACAGACGAGTCAAGGTCCTGAAGGAAAGAGAGAGAAAGATCGCCATGCAGGGTCGAGAACTGGAGAGAGCCATCGAGACACTGAATCTCAAGCTGGCAGAAGATGACAGTCCTAAACTACTAAAGGTGCTTCCTATGTCCGTTCGTTACGTTTCAGCTCAGCTGTGAATGGCTTGGTGTAAGGGATAATTAATGTACGGCTCACATTGTATACTTCATATAAAAGGAAATATCCCCTAATGAAATGTCCTCTCGTTTTTGTGAGCAGTGTAGTTAATCAGTTGAAAATCGAAAGAAAAAAAAAGCCTACCTCCAAAAAAAACTCCAAACCTCATCCTCACTTTTATATCACCCTAATCGTCTCGCTACTATAAAATACACCATAATAACCCTGTAAAACCTACATTCATTCTTTTCTCATTTGGGATAGTGCTGGCTTCCTGAGCCTATTTCAGAATCCTTAGTGTGCCAGCCCATAACTCAGGAGGTGCTCCCTGTGACACCTGGCCCGGCCAGTAGGCACCACTCAAGGTTTTCTACGATGGTGAGCTTGGTAATTGGCGCTGTGCCACCCCTGCGCAACACTTCTATAGTAATCGTATGTGAAATGTTATTAAACGTAGTTTCCACTCGTTTTTCATACCTATACGCGTAAACGAAATGCATTCATACTGACGTGATTGATATCTGAGCCAGGTGTATGAAACCATCCTTACCTTGGCACCCAGGTAGCCAGTTTTGACCACCTTTTTACGACAACTGGCTGTATTTATCATATAGGCATCGTTACTTGGCCTGGCGTAGGCTCTTGGACCTTATCGCGAATCCCTTGCTTCAAGCGAGTAACTCTGCTTTACTTCTCTGAGCAGCTTGCGAGGTGCACAGGGGAAGTGAGCCGTGGGAGGGTTTGGACTGAACCCATAGAACATGCTGGATGCCATCTGGCACTGTTAGCACATGACTGCGTGTTTGTGAATGGAGCCTGGCGTGCTGAGATGTCGAAACAGCCTGTGAAATCTGACCCAGTTTCTTCTCTGTTTTGTTTTTTTCTTCTTTCAGGAGATAAAAGATCTGCTAAAGAGGTAAGACTTGTTAAAAGGCGTGATTGTACCTGATACGTGTTGCCAGTGCGTGCTGAATCACTGTTCATTTTGCTGCTTTGCGTTAAAGTTTTAAACAGCTTTCGAATCGGACCAAAACATTCTAAATTAGGCTAAATTTGCGGCAGTTGCGCAATAAGCAATATCTGCCGAACCCTGCGTTGTTCCAGGAAGCCCATGAGTACGTCATGACCTCCTGTCTTGACTCAAAGGTTTTTAGGGCTGGCTCTGGACTCCTCAATCCTGACCGGGATGAATGAAATCTAACATAAGATAATAAGGTTTTGTTTGCCGTGCTCCCAGCACAGGTGCCACAGAAGCGACTTTATATGCGATGCCGGCTCTGTTCTCCTAACCGTTTCTGTCCGTCTCGCCGCCAGATGTGAGGTGAACTTCGTCCGTCCAGCTCCGGTGGAGAGCGAGATTTGCAAAGGCCATTTCGTGGGTCCCGTTCAATACAGGATTTGGAAACACATGAAGGCTTCCCTTTACCCAAGTACAGCTTTTATGCCTTGCACCATTTTTGTTGTCTAACCTGGAGACGAAAGTGAGATCGGGGTTTTGAAAGACACAATCAAGATGATGTTTATCTTTTTAGTCATTATTAGGCCGGTCTGTTCAAGGATTTAGGCGGGACTTTAGTATGAATATGATGTGTGGGTGCATGAGAGACAGAGTTATGGTCAGGGTGGTTATGACCCTGGGATTTAGGTGCAGCTTGGGAATATAGTCATTTGGGCCAAACTTGGGCACTGATTAGTTCCTGTGTCATAGACGGTACAAAATCTGGACTCATTTCCCTTTCTTGCTCAGACATCTCCACGTTGACCTTCGACCCAGAGACGGCTCACCCGCTGCTGACCCTGTCTGCAAACAACACATCGGTGCATTACGATGAGGACAAGGATGCGGCTGTAGAGACAAACGAGAAACGCTTCCACTATTACTACTGCGTAATGGGTGACCGGGGATTTACCCAGGGTCGCCATTATTGGGAGGTGGAGGTGCGGGGCAAGACGGCGTGGCGTGTGGGCGTGGCCAGAGAGGACGTGTGCCGCGGAGAGATGGATTCGTCCACTACGGAGAACGGGCTGTGGACACTGGCGCTGAAGAACGGCGCGGTCGTGGCCTGCACCCATCCCAAGCCCACGGTGGTTCATTGCGCCACGCTGCCCGTCCGCATCGGCATCTTCCTGGACTGTGAGAGGGAGGAAGTGTCCTTCTACAACGCTCTCACCATGACGCCGCTCTACTCGTTCTTCACGGGTACCGTCCTGGTGCCCGTCTTTCCGTTCTACAACCCCTGCGACTCAGACGATGGGAGGAACCTCTCGCCAATCACCATCTTCCATCCCGCTCTCTGATGGGACAACCGAGCGGGTGGACTGCGAGTTTTCAGTCCTTACTTGGACGGCTCGAATGAAGAAACCCAGAACTTTTAGCTTTGCCTCCTAAGAAAGCGTGATAGGCTCCTAAAGCTGCACCTGCTGCAAATGGAAGAATTGGTAGATTGTCGAAATAGGTTTTATGATCTTGTTAACGTACTGACCCATTTCTGATCTGTTAAATGGCAACGTGTACTTTAGTTAAGCGATTCCAAACTTTTCATTACTGCAACGTGTCAATGAGAAAGAGAAAGACGAAAAACGAAATAAAGCCAGACATGGCGAAGCGCCGTTGTTGTTCCCATTATCTTGTCTATAAATACCCCGGTCACACCTCTGGGCACACTTTGGTCACCGTGAGGCTATGTAAACAATGCACAGGAGATACACAATCATGACAGGGTGTATTGTGCCTCACTGCCTTTCTGTTGGGCCGAATGCAACTTAATACAGATGTTTGTTTTTTGACCTACAAGAACCTGGGCTTTCTCAAACAAGCCTCAGTAACCTGTTTGGATAACATCTTGCCTGATTCGGGATACGAACCAGAGTCCAATGCTTTCATTTACTTATTTGTTGTTATGACTTCATTATCCAATTCACGGTCACAGCGGGCCATGACCAGTCCAGCAGCACAGGGCCCAGTCCTGGACCTAAAACCAGTCCGATGCAGTGGTACCTAGATGGCATTAGTAGCAAATAAATCTGCTGGATTTGGACTTGCATGGCCCTGTATATGGTGGGTATATAAAGCATATTTCAGGACCTCGATGCAGAAAAACTCCACACTGCTTGTTGAAACCTCTGTCTTTTTTATTATAACAGGAAATAGGCTAGATAAATCGCGAAACATCAGTGCGTCTGTGCAAAACATCGGGTCGCGGAGGACAGGCTGAGCTGTGTGATGGACATGATGGTGCGCAGCCTAACCTTGAGTCTACACAGCACACATACGTTGCCTTAACGCAAACTGCCCAGTGCTAACAACACACCCACGGCCGCACCCAAACACCGCCCTGGTCCAAATCTGCTGCGTCAGGTGGGGTGGAACGAGTGAGAGAGAGACCACACTCTGGCTTTTACACATAGAAACAAGCTCTCGCTAATGAACACTAATGGAAACACTTAAAACGATCCTGCTGAGCATCACTTTGTCTGCCTTAAGAATGGTGTCATGCCGTTTACACGAGCGAACGTCTGGCGAGGGCAGCGAGGCAAGACGATCCAGTACGAACGCCCAAAGCTGTGGTGGATAAGAAAAGATCAGCGGAATAATTCCAGCCCCGATTTACCAACATCCCAAAAGATCCCTTTCTATATGTGATGACTACTACGGGGTCATTCGTCGCTAAACATGATGTAATGCTATGGCGTAAGCAGATTGCTCCCATGGTACGGGTACCCGGGTGGTACCCATTTGCTTGCCCCTCACCGTTGGCTAGGGCATACTAAAGGCGCGCGGGTCCAAAAACAGGGTGGGACATGTGCTCAGCATTGATACGTATACAAATACTGCGGTGCCAACAGCCAATCAGACTAGCCTGTGCTCGTATAGTGTGCTTTAATCAACGTTGCATATAATAAGTGACGCATAATTATTGCATGTGCGCCGTCTGGGTAAAAGTACTCAGGCAGGCAGGCAGGCAGGCAGGCAGCTCTCACGTCTCGTATTCCTTCCGCTTAAATGCAGCTTCTTTTCACAAAGGCCGTTGTGCAAACTGCGCATCCGATCATATCTGCCCCACCGTCTACTTTCTCTGGCTGAAACGCATCCTGTTCTCGCTCTGTCCATCCACAAAATATATATACTTTTTAAAACGTGCAATCGGGGCTCGCGAAAAAGACCCCAGGTAAGCTCAGTTGCTGACGCAAAACTGATCAGCTTGTGTTTGATCGACCCTGTATTTCGCACACATTCGATAAAAAAAAAAGCAGAGCGGGACAGCGTGGGCGGAGCCTGTTAGGAAACGAGCTTGCATATGTTTCACAGGGTTTCAGTAAATCAGGGCACTTTCTCAAGCGCATGCCCTGTACACCTGGATGGCTACAAACTTAGTAGGAGTCCGAAAAGGCGAGCTTTGTGGACGTCTTGTTCAGGTTTCTCAGTCAGTAGCTAGCTAGCTGTAACCTGAGTAGCAGGTTGCTACGATCAAAACGTTGTTCTCTCTCAGACTTCCATTTACGGCATTAAGCAGACGACCTTATCCAGAGCGACTTACTCATCTCAGACAGTCTTACAGTTCAAGCAATGCTGGGTTAAGGGCCCTGCTCAAGGACCCAACTGTGGCAGCTGGGCAGAGGTGGGATTTGAACCCTGGTCCATCAGGTCCAGGCCAAGGTGACAGCCAAAACTTGAACAAGTTTGCAAGTATGAAGTTTTCCTCCCACCTGAGCGTTTTTTTTCGCCCTAGGCTTGCTCAATTTGGGCCTTTTAAGATCATAAATACTGTAATGCTGAATTGTAAATACATTATAGTATTGTAAAGCTGCTCTGAGACAATGCACCATTGTAAAAAAGCGCCACAGAAATACATTTGACTCTTGTTCCTCTTAAAGGGCTTTCCACTAGGTTTCGGAACATGACTGTGAGGTCGGGTTCGGATCTCCTGGCCTCCTGGCCTCCTGACCTCCGGCTTCCGGGTCAAGGTTCTGTGCAAGCCAGGCAAAAACAATTCTCTACCCACTTTGCTGAAGGACAGCAGGGCAGAACGTTGAGATGAAATGAACGGTCGGAAGTGTCGCACTGAGAGCTTCGTTCGTGTTGTTGGCGTTAATCATGTCAGGATTATTTGCGTGCTATTAAAACTGGGCAGTTCTCACAGGTTCATGTGTCTGGAAACGACAACAACACCGACTGCAACACAGACCACTTATCAAGTATATTCTAAGTGCAAACACAGAACCCACGTATACACACGCCCGTCTAAACCTACACAGCCTAATGCAGATACTTACAGTGCCGAATAGGGAATATACATCAGAAGACATCGCTAGCAAACACATGACACCCACGCACACACCACGCGCACGCACCGCAAAGCACAGTACAAACAGATTTTGCGGACGGCGTCCGCTAAATATCAAAGTAATCGCCGCTGTTTTTTTTCTTTTTTTCTTCTTTGTTCGTCTTTTTCGCTTTTCTTTTCCTGCTTTTTGTTTTTACAAAAGAGATGCACAGTTCAGAAAGTGATATATACCGAGTTCATGCACATACAGGTCAGTTATCTTTTAGCAAATACACTTTTTACTTTCACTAGGACTCGTCTAGATACTATATAATCGTTCGAAAGTAGTACTGAACTTGCTGTGTACGTGTGTCGCTGCATTACAGGGATGCATCTGACCGGGTCGATTACAGGGTTACGGGTTAGTGCATGTAAACTAATTACAGAGTACTCGTACAAATTGAGAGTCTTAGAGCTGGTGTCGTGTAGGAACGTTTCCGGCGCCCCCGCCCCCCGCCAATTCCCCAATCCTGCTTCTCTAAATACAGCTGTGCCCCTGAGCAAGGCACTTTAACCTTCGCCTGGTGCAAAGCCGGGGCAGTACACCGACCCCTCTGGTTTGGTAAGAGGCCGATTGCACCAACAACGCTAAAGAGGTCATGCCTCGATGTCCCGAAGAGCAGTGTGCGCCAGTTGCTACATACGTCCTCGGAGGTATCGTAACTCGAGCGTAATTGGATTCAAATAGTGCCGAATACTTTTTTTGGTACCACTATCCAAGTTTGACCCACAGGGCTTATCCAGTGAACACAACTAGCTAAAGGTCACTACTACATATCTAACTAATTCTCCCAGCAATTCAAACCTTTCCAATCTGTCTTGTCAGGTTGAACTATTAGGTTAAACTAACAGATTTGCCCCTTGCTGAGCCCCTAAGCTAAGTTATTAAAGTGACTCTCGAGCTGCACTATATTTCTAATAATATTTCGTATTACGGTATTATGGTAACTGCACAGCTACAGGACGGGGCAAGTCTTAAGCCACCGTTCGATTTGGTGCCGCAACGGTATTGAGCGCGTACAACAAGCGCTCGACGGCTGGACCCAAGAGCATTAAGCGTTGCGGGGCCGTCAATCCGTAAGGCTCGTTTTCACCGATCTTCATTCCAGTTTTTGTGAGCTTTAGCATATCCTAGCCTTTTCACCATCCATGCCTTCCTCTGAAAAAGCGATTTCTTGGCTGCTACCTTTCCTAATCACTGTTCTTAATACTTCTTACTACAAATCTCCTGCCCTTTCTGGTTGTATTCTAATAAAAAAAAAACAAAAAAAAAAACAAGACATAATTAGATACGGTCATTACATGCTTACCATTGCCAAAGCAATCAAGTAATCAATCTAATGGTGGCCTAAGACTTTGGACTTTTGCACAGCGCTGTAGGTACGTCTGTAAGTAGCAACCCCAAACCAGGTAAGCGTCACCTTCGTGTACTAACTTTGCTCGTAAAACCGATTTGAATTCAACTGATTTGACGTTCTCACAAACTCCAAGGATAGACAACCGTGGCCGGAACTCAACAAACGTTAGCACTGTTACAAAAGCTTAAACAGTACAGACGGTGACGGTGTCCTGCTGACTGATGTGTCCGTGGTGAAACACTGTAGGCTGAAATAATTGCAGCCTGCAGCTTGGCGCTTGCAGCCCCGTGTATGTTGGTGCAACCGATCAGTGGCGTACACACACTGCAACGTTCTCCATTGCTGCCATGCTAGAGCAAATCGGAACTTCAGGGCATATATTCATATACGGGTTAAAAAGAAAAAATCCCTAACCCAAGCAGTAACCCTATCAATCGTCATGCACCATTTCTCCAAACCACCTCATCTACCCATACGGACGGCCTTCTAACAAAATGACACGCCTACTTTATTCTAAACCTCGCCTTTGTGATTATATAACACTTTTTTTCCGCTGTAGGAACCCTTGTCACTGCGTGCAGAGCACTTCATATTGCTTCTGTTATTTTAACAGCTCGGGGGAATTGAACGGCTACGGGACGTGAGCCTGAACGCTTCGGCTTCATTAACGCCGCTAGGTCGAGTCCTTTTGCTACCACGCTAGTACTGCAGAGGCGTTTGAGGACGTTTTGTCGATAGCGTGCGAGCGACGTTCTCCGTAGTGTTTGTTACGCTAAGGCCATATGGCTTTCAAATTTCGACTCGCTGCACTTTGCGTACTGGCGCGAGCGAGAAAAGGCGAGGGAGGACGCTGTGTAAAGCTTCAGATCGATCAAAATTTTGTGCTTTATACCCAAAACGCTTCAGCGAGCGCGCTCGAGGGAAGCATTCTCAATGCCTTCAACTCGAGGCAGAGGCAACAGCGAAATACCGAGTCTTACAGGCACGCCCTCGTCGTGTAGACCAGCTCTAATCCACATTCCGTTCCCCAAAACTGTAAACGCGACCGAGACTCTTCCCTTCCTACGCTGTTGGCGCTAGAACATGGGCAGTAGTGGTCAGATCCTACAAGAGGCACCAATAATTGTAAACAGGTGAAATCAAACTTGATTCTCGATTATGATTAGAGGTTTACGATCAGCTCCGTATATTGGCAACCCCCCGATAAATAAATAAATAACCCGACCTGTGCTAATCCTAATCCACATACCCTGTGGCTAATCTAAAAGAAACCATGCGACACATCGGCATCGATCTAAAAGCACTACAACGGATTTGAGTCGCTCTACGGAATCGAACAGTTTTTGGCCAGATCGCTGAAAGTAACGTCAAAGGAATGTTCGAATTATGCCAGCATTACATTTTTTTTTTTCAGTTACCTTGTCTGCTCACACGATGTTGAGCGGGAAGGGGGGGGGGGGGGATTCCAGTATGGCGCACGTCTGATTTGGGCTGGAAAAAGTCCCAGGCGGTTCAAAACACAACCAAGATCCAAGTAAGGTCGAGGTGGTGGAGTATTTTGGTACATGAGACACTGTCTCGCTGGAACGTCTTCAGCTCTGTTCATTTTTTTTAGGCTTTCTATCCATATTCATTTTTTTTCCCCTGTTCATATTTTACATACAAATAATGGATGGTTAATACTGTATTTTTCAACGGTAGAACAACTGGAACAACAAACCAGGACTGGGTCTTTTAAAGACCGGTCTTTTACCTCACCCAAATCCAGTTTCTGCTTACTATCTCAGAACATGTCAAATATTAATAAGTTAGTTCATTCTCTTGATTTCTGCATGCAGTCGAAAGGTATTAAGATAGAAACGTTGCACCTGTACATCGTATTTGCATATCAGAGGCAGCCTTTGTCAGGATAAACAATCATACCTGTAGCCTTTGTGTTTATGGAGACGTGTTACAAAGTGATTAACTAGTAATAAATCGGGTGGGGTTACAGCGGATTATCACTGTAGGTTAGTTATGCGTTAAGTGGGAGACGGGATCGACTAAAGAAGCCCTCCTTCGGTTGAGTTCTTGCTTGTCGGTAGATCTCGATTGTCGGCGGTGGTAAAGACAAGAGGAGGGAGCGGAAAGCAGGCAGTGGTTGGGACCTCAGGTGGTGGAAGTTTCTTCCAGGCCTGAGGCGGGAGCGCCATCGCTGGCCTCGGCGGTCGAGTTGACCTCGGGAGCTTTGACGGAGATTTTCTCCGTGTCTGGGGACTTCAGGTCTGCGCTCGACTCCAGGGTACCGTTGGTGGTCGGCACTGGGTCAGGACTTGGTGAGAGAGCAGGCTTGGTATCGGGAGTTGGAACGGTGGCTGGGGAAGGGATCAGCGGAGAGGTCGCTGGTTTGGTCGGGGAGGAGGTTGCCCTCAGGTCAGGCGTTGGCGTCGTGGCTTTTAGAGGTTCGGGACTAGGGGCTGGTTTGACCTCAGGTGCTGGGCTCACCGCCGGCTTCGGCTCGGGTGTCACTGCCGGCTTAGGCTCCGGTTTGCTCTCTGTGGCCGGTGAGATGGTCTTTGTTTCCGCTGTTGGTGTCACGGACAGTTTGGCTTCAGGAGATGGTTCTGGTTTCAGAGCTACAGGCTTTGCCTCGGGGGTCGTAGCTGGTTTGGGAGGTGCTGTAACACTGAGTTTTGCCTCTTGACTGGCAGTCATTTTGGCATCAGCAGCAGTAGAGGAGCTCAGGGCATCGGTTTCGGTATTGGGTGCAGTTTGAGCTTCAGTATCGCTGTCCGGCGGGAGGCCAGCTGTGTTCTCAATGCCTACTCCAGAGTCGCTGGTTTCCAGGTTCTTCTCATGGATGTCTTTCGCAGAAACCTCAAGACCCTAAAACAGACGTGCAGACGTAATGGTTGGATTGGAGGTGGTTAGCAATAGAAGAGACCGTAAGAGTGCATGTGGAGATTGTACGTAGGCTAAAAGTGTACAAACCTTAATGCTGACTTCAGTGCTCTGGGATTTCTCAGTAATATCTTCTTTCTGAGAGAGGGCTGGTGCTTCCTCATTGTGGCGGCTGCAGGCATCCTTTACCACCTGCAAACAAAGGCCTGTGTTCACCACCCCTTTAATAATGTGATAATTAAATAATCCTTCTCTAATGTCCACACGCTTCTGTAGCTTGTGTGCATGTGGGTATCCATGCTGATGTCATTGGGGACGTTCACTTTTCGCAGTGTCTCCATACTCGGTTTAGAGAAATAAGCCTGAGCTACTTTGGGAGCTGTTGTGCCATCGTACCTGTCTAAAGGCGTCTCCTTCTTCTTTGCCAGCGTTTTTGGCGATCTTCTCGATGGCTCTTGCTTTTGCCGCCCGTTTGCGCACCTTCACCAAACACGACACCAAGCACACTAACAGCAGCACCACCAGCAAAGCCACCAAAGAAATGACGGCCACAAAGACCTTAGGCAACACGTACGCTGGGGAGGCAAGAGAAAGAAGAGGCGCGTTTACATCGAAGCTCTGCTTCTTACAATATAACATACTGTCTGCGGGTTCCTTACGTTCCACAGTCAGGTGGCTCTTGGACACGGAGTTGCCCTGTAAGTCCGTGACCTGATACACTCCAGCATCACTGGGTTTCACTTGTTTCAGGATGAATACAGAGTCCTTTAAGGCGAACCGATCGTCCCGACCAAGCTCATCGCGCAGGTTCAAGACGCCCTGGTCGACGACCACCCAACTGTTATCAGAGCCGTTAGAGTTGGAGAAGTAGACCAGACGAGCCAAGGAAACGTTCAGGTGGAAAGTCAACTTGAACGTTCCTCCATATTGCACGGTGACAAAGTTCTGATGCTCTGTAAGAGAGCAGAGAAAGAAAAGAGTGGAAGATTAAATAAAAACAAAACAAAACAATGGAAAGCAAAGAAGGAGAAAGGATGAAAGAAAAGGAAAGAAGAAGAAGAAGGAATTACCGGAAGAATGAACAAGGAAAGAGAGAGAGGGAGAGTGAAAAAAGGAAAAGGTGAAGTGTAGAAAATGCAGATTTAAGAATTCATGAAAAATGGCGGTAAACGACAGAAAAAAAAAAACCGAAACAATAGAAAGTCCAAGTAGCGTAGAAAAAGTAAAAATAGTTCAAAGAAAAGAGGAAAGGAAGGAAGAAAGGAGGAAAGGGACAAAGGCATGAAGAAAAACAGAACAAACAAGGAAAGGGATTAAGAAAATTGAGGAAATAAAAAACAGCAAGGATGCATTGACCAAAAAAGAGAAAGAACAACAGAAATAAGGAAGGAAAAGAAGAATCAAAAAAGAAAGAGAAAGACGGTTGGAACGAAGTGAAAGTGCACCACAAAGAGAAGGCGACCAAGAAAGACGAAAGAATGAATGAAACAATAAAAAAAGGCAAAGATTTCAAGAAACAAGTACGCCGAAGGGCATGAGAAAGTGTGAAAAAGAAAAGACGGAAGGAGTAAGAGAAGCGAAATGGAGGGATGGAAGGAGGGCCAACGGAGGAGAGCAGGAAAGAGGGAACAACAGAAATAACAAGAGCACGAAAGAAAGAATAAATCAGGATAGACAGAAAACAAGATTTTAAAAGGAAAGATAAACAACAAGAGCAAAAGAAGCCAAGAAAATCATGATTTGGGCAAAAAAAAACAAAGATAAGAAGGAAGGAAAGAAGAGAACTAAAGAAAGTTATTAATGTAAGCCAGTCGTTATACATTAAATTGGATTAGCATCTCAGTAAGCGTATCTTTTTCCCATCTGCAGGATGATCTCATAGATGGGAAGAAGAGAATAAAGGGGATTGATGAAGCTGAGGGATGAAGTCAGAGAGTCAGAGGAAGAGTGTGAATGAATAATTTATGAGCTGCTTTTTGAAGGCAGTGAAGGTGAAATTCTGCGCCTCCCGTCCTCCTTTTTTTTTTTTCGCTTTCTGTTTATTATTTAATATTCTGCTGCTTGGTGTTTTTTTTTTTTTCATCCTTCATCCACATGCATTTGCCCTTCGTAAGTGTTACCTCCTTACAGTCGACCTACCTCCTTAATACCTCAGATCAATTTTTATTCCCCCCGGCTGACTGCCTCACCCCCCTCAGTTCCCCCTCTTCCCAAAAAGGATGGACAAGCATAATGATGTAGCTCTGAATAGAAGGGTGGCGCTATCAGTGTACGTTCGGTACGTCAGTATCAGTGATAAGGGGTACTTAAGGACCAAGGATGAAGCCTCCTGAACCCCTTATTACAATCATTAAGAGTCTGAAACGTTTATGTCTGAAACGTCTAGTGATTTGCTGGGCTCTCTTATCTGGAGCAACTTACACCTGACATACAGTTTTGAAATTCGACCATTGTGCAGTGTGATCAGGTATAACGGGTAAAACGTTGGAAGGGTGGCAGCCACGAAACGTTTTTTGGAAGGGGGAAAGGGGCGAAAAGGCTAAGATAGGCCACGTTTCCCAAAGGTTTGAATGAAAAAGATCAGTGGAAAAGATTGACGGAGTGGCCAATCCAGGGTTGAAATGCACATTGTAATTATTGCTATAGCAACTAATCATATCTTTACCCAGTACTCTAAATGCAGCCATTTCAGACCAAATCGAGTCAAAATGTATTTCTAGAGCGCTTTTTACCACGGAGCATCGTCTCAAAGCAGCTTTGCAATCCTATAGGATCTGAAAAGGCCAATCCCAAGTTGAGCAAGCCCAGGGCGACAGTGGCAAGGAAAATCCCTGAAAGTAGAAGGAAGAAACCTCGGGGGGAACCAAGGCTCAAAAAGGGACCCGACCTCCTTGGGTGGCCCAGATGTTCATTGAATAAACACTTAAAAGTCAATTAAAGTAATAGTAAAACGAAGTAAGTAATACAATTAAAAATCGATATTAATATTTAAGTTGGTAATAAACTAGGTAACAAAATAGATTTTAAAATCGGTCCTCAGTGGGAGGTCCCTGGAGGCACATCGTCTCTCATTTGGCCTTGGACTGTGATGGCTCAGTGGTTGTGAGGTCAAATCCTGGCTCTGTGACTATCTGTGACTGTTGGGTCCTTGAGCTAACGTCTAAATCCTAAACTGATTATTTCTATCTGGGATAATACCCAAAATGTACTAGAAATGTATTACAAAATGTCATAAGAGGACCGTGGTGGCCTAGCGGTTAAGGCACTGGGCTCTGGACCTGATGGTCCAGGGTTCAAATCCAACTTATGACAAAACCCTCCATTGCTTGGATTGTAAGACTGTATGGGCTGCTCTGGATAAGGGCGTCTGCTAAATGCCATGAATGCAAATCAGTGCGATTGACATAAAAAAAAAAATCCTGGTCCCACCAACCACTGTGGGGCCCTTGAGAGAGGCCCTAACTCACATCTGCCACAGAAGTATTGATCACATATCAATTGTAACTTGCTCTGAGGGGAAAAATGATTAAATTTAAATTACAGAGCATTACCATTGGCTATGAAACAGGTTCCTTGGCTGGCTCAGTGGTTAAGGTTCTAGGCTACTAATCTACAGGTTATGAGTTCAAATCCCAGGTCTACCAAGCTGTCGGCCCCTGGAGCAAGAGCCTGAACCTTCGACTGTGATTCCTGAATGTAGGTGTTACCCCTAGCTAGGGGTAAATCCTTTTAATATTTCCTAAACGAGACACTTCTTAGCCACACCTCCATTTCTCCACCTCGCTCCGTCTCACCTTTGACGTTGAGGCAGACCTTCATGGTGACGTTCCCATCGCCGTCAGTAATGGTGTAGCTGCCCTCATCGGCCCAGGTCACAGCGTGCAGGATGATGTGGTTCTCGTTGATGCTGAAGCGGCCTTGGTAGCCCTCCTGGAACGTACCGTCGGATTTCACTAGCTCCTGCGCCGGGTGGGACGTGTGATTGGCCTCCACGGCACTGGGCCGAAAGCCCACCCCCACAACATTGGGGACTCTGTTGAGCGGCATGTGGAAGCTTGCTCCGTATTTGACGGTTACCTCTGACGTGCAGTCTGGGAAGGATAAAAAAAAAAAAAAAAAAAAAAAGGGAAAGCAGAAGCGAGAGCCAGAGATTAAAAAAGAAGAACGGAAGACACCACGGGTGGTGTGACAGAACGGCAATTACTCTGCCGCATCATTACGCCTCCGTGCTGTTAAGTTCCTCCACCCTGTAATAAGGACGCCTGTTCAGAGCTCATGCTGCAATCGAGTCCCTGCACAGCAGAGCGCGAGGGAAAATGTATGCAACAGAAAACAGCGAGCGCATCTGCATAAACTAGCGGCATGGAAGGTGGGTGGGTCTTTGCTTTTTTAGCAGGGAGAGCTCGTTTTAGCTCAGAGTGATCACCCGTAGACTTCAGCCTCTGTATCAGAAGCTCAGTTTACATTATTGTATTGTCAGTGATTTATTTAGGCTAAATAACCTTAGTGCGGTTGAGCTAACTGAGCTAACTGTAAGTACTCCAGTGTTACTGGCTGAACAAATCCGTGTATCGACTCCCCAGCCTCCGAGGACAGAAGATCAAAGTGGATAAAGTTCTTTTTTATGCAACGTCGCAGCTAAAACCAGCAAAAACCTGATTTTATTTTGTGCTGAAGATAACCTAGTTCTTAAGTTAAATAGCTCCTACGTTAACATAGCCACGCACAATTTCTATATTTATCATTATTTGTCATTATTCTTGATTATGAGTCTACTTTAAAACTGATTCCTCAGACTGAAACTGGAACGTCTCCATTTTAGGAGTACTGTGAAGTGGCCTAGTGTTTAAGGTACTGGGCTATGGAGCAGAAGGTCCAGGGTTCAAATCCCACCTCTGCCACAGCTGGGTCCCTGAGCAAGGCCCTTAACCCACAACTGCTTGGACTGTAAGACTGTATGAATTGTAAATCGCTCGGGATAAACACCATAAATGTAAGTTCAATTTCAACAACGAAGGAAACGTGTCAGACTCAAGACACACCGGAGGGAAGAGTTATGCCTCGTTATCATTTGAATCGACAGTCAATCAAAACCAACTGTCCTGAAAAGTGCTGTTTAGAGGGAGCAAGAGAGTGTTCATCCGCCCGATCGATGTGGTGTTCGGACCAAACCTTGTCGTTTTTAATGAGACCCCAGGGAACTGTGGTAACCGCGGAACAGGGGAGTCATGCGCCCCCTTTAAAAGTGAGCATCGGTAAGATGCATTATGTAGAACGTGAAGTTTCAGCAGAGCAGACTGACCTCTGACGATCAGATTATAATGCTGGACGTCTTGAGGGTTCTGGCTGGATCGGACGATGTAAAGTCCCTCGTCTGTCTCGCCAACGTTCTCCAGAAGCAGAATATCCAGATCTGTTCTCAATTGGGCCCGCTGGCCGACAAGTTCTCGCGCTTTCACCAGCACCACTTCTTTCCCTTGTGGATTGTCCCGGGGCTTGAAAACCACGTCGACCTCCTCCAGTGGCAGAGTGATGCTAAAATGCTCGCCTAAGAACAGGGTGATACCCTTTGCTGCGAGGAGATAGCGAGAAGACCACAAAATAAATCTGAAATCTCATAAAACAAGGCTTTTTTTTTCTGATGTAAACGATGCTACAGGGCAAGGTTTTACTAATATTTACTTCTAAATCAAATAAACCAGTCTGACACACACACACACACACACACATATATAGGTATAAATATTTTTTCCAGCCTCCAAATGTTCAGTTAAAAACAACATTTGCTGACAACATTTATCTCCATTTATGGCCCTACACATTATTAGTATAGTGTACCTAATAAAGTGCTCAATTAGAGGATTTCTACATATTAAGGTTGGATTATGTCCTAAAAACAGCACTGGGATATTTGTTAGTCATTAAAATGAAAAGAAAAGAAAAAAATAATGCCAGTACGTAATTATCTAAAGAAAAACATTAAAAGTAGTAAAATATGAGTGTATATCTCCTTTAAAAAAAAACATGATCATTATTATAATACCAAGAATCCGGAAAGAACCGCTTACCCATACACAGCAGCGTAGTGAAGGCCACAGCTCTGAGGATCTCCATGTTAGCTCTGCAAACAGGAAAGGGAAGGGGGGGGGGCGGTACAGTTTCAGCATGGGGGCCAATAATTCCGGATCTGACTGTAGATAAGACTGACCATATTGCCCTGGCCCATGAGAAGCCCAGTGTGTATAACAATAACAGCAATAAACTGTATACTCAGTGGTATTTTCCTAAGGGATGGCCATTTTAATCCCACCCACTTTCAATAATAACTATGGAAACCAAGGTGGCCACTATGATGAAATGATCTGCCTGGAATGAGATGGAATGGATGATTTGGCCAACACCGGACCACCGGACCGTTTGCGCTTTTCGTCCACTTTGGTAAGCCGGGCGTAATTATAACGGATAATTAGATTTAATATAAACGTACATGATGCCTATTCCTGCCTAAATTTGACCGTACGACCTTCTGGAACTGTGGTGGCCTAGTGGTTAGGGTGCTGGACTATGGAGCAGAAGGGTCAGGGTTCAAATCCCACCTCTGCCGCAGTTGGGTGCTTGAGCAACGCCCCTTAACCCACAATTGCTTGGATTGTAAGACTGTATTCGTTGTAAGTCGGTCTGGATAATGACGTCTGCTAAATGACAAATGTAAATCTAAAGCCTTAGCCGCTGGGTCACCGTTTTTAGCAAACTCATGCGCTGTTACTCGGCTAATTTCTGTTTAATGTGTTTACTCGTGTTGCTTTCAGGCAAACTTAAGAACGCATCAGCACCAGACAGAGCGGCAATCAATAAATACTTTGATAAATGTACATGGATGAAAGTCTGCTCCATGTCTGCAGCCTTTTACGCTGGGTCCAAGCGCTAATTTCTCTCTTTCGATTAAAGAGAGGTAGGCCAGGCGCAGCATGCGCTCCTTAAAAACACAAAACTAATTACTCGGGTGGTGCTTTATTGCTGATCCAAGCTTATGGATTTGTCATTCTGGGTGGGAGATACAAATCAAAGAAGACTTTACTTTGTCTCTTTTAGTTCTGGAGATTTTAGTAATGACTTTGGCTTGAGTTCATTTTTTTTTTTTTGGACATACACGTGCTTGCACTGAACCTGTGCTCTGCTGTGAACAGCCCAGAAGTATATGGACAGTATTTTAAATCACCAGTGTTTGATAAAACGCGAGTGAGAACAAATCATTCACAAAAACAGACATTACACTGGACTCCGTAGAGCTTTAAAAAAAAAAAAAAAAAACTGTGTTGCTGCAAACTGACTTTTTTTTTTTTTACATGCGAACAGTGGGGAAAAAAAACGCTGCATTACTTACGGAAGCCTTTAAATATTCTGCATTACTAAAGTAATGCATAAACACGAGGGCACGGGGGCTCGGTGGGAAGCAACGCTGCCTCACAGCAACAAGGTCCCGAGTTAAATCCCACAGTGGAGCGGCCTGGGTCCTTTCTGTGTGGAGTCTGCTGGGGAGGGTTTACTCCGGGTACTCTGGTTTCCTTCCACAGTCCAAAGACGCGTGTGTTAGGTGAACTGGTGTCTCTAAAAGTGGCCCTTAGACTGTGTGTGTGCCCTTCCTGCCCTTGCGCCCAGAGCTGCCCCCGACGGCCCGCGACCCCGTGTGGATTAAGCGGAAGACAATGGATGGATGGATGGACATTTTAGACAATAGTCATTGTAAACAATTTGTAACATATTTACCTATTTGAACTAAATTATCACTACAAACGGAATTAACCCTCAACTGGCTCTTACAAGCGACTTTGTCTAATTCAGAGCTCATAAAATGATGTTTAATAGTTTAAATGAAGTTCATTTTATTTATTCACGAGGGCTGCCATTTGGGCTCATCAATAATGCATCCGTAACACAAGCAGCAAAGTGATGGGGGAAATGATGCGGGATTGAAAATTGTAATATCGCTGCGAAACAAACAGCTGTGTTCGGCATAAATGGGCGCATTTAATCATTCGCGGGGGAACAACCTCAGATTGTTCAAGAACAGCTTGCCGGAGGCCTACTGGGGCGTCAACCTCGGCACCTGGGCACGAGACAGGGGCGGCGTGAATAGCCGAAAGTCCCCAAATGTCAAACATGCTCTTTTGTGAATGGCGGGGACTTTTTTGCGCATCGTGGTGTTACTGAAGAACAGGTCTTGGTACGTTACGAGGGTTTAGTTAATCCATTTATTCCACTGGATGAGTGTTACCGCGGGATTATTTTTGGTTTTGGCTTCAAGGCCTAAATCAGGGTTTCATTTCAATCACTGCTCATTAAAAGGATCTTCAGCCTAATCCCAGCGATTTTAAATAATGGCCGTGTTTAATAATCACAAGCCGATTACACTTTTTCCTTTTCACAAGGGTCTGCCAGCATGCTTGCAGGTGGTGCGAGCGTTTGCACAAGTTAAACACCGAAAATGTGTAAAATAGCGCAAACTAAAATGATCCTTACATTAAAATAAATTACATTTATGACAATAAAGAAACCAGACAGCTGAGCGGCAAAGCCAAATGGACCGAGCCTTTTATATTAAATGATAAATGATTCAGGGGGCTCGGGGGGGTAGCATCAATTCCTCAATCCCAGGGCGGGGCGGCCTGGGTCCTCTCTGTGTGGAGTCTGCATGTCCTCCCCGTGTCTGCGTGGGTTTACTCCGGGTGCTCCGGTTTCCTCGCACAAGTCCAAATACATATGTGTTAGGTTAACTGGTGTCTCTAAAGTAGCCCCGGATTGGCGTCCCGTCTTTGGTTGCTTGTACCAAACCTTATTGGTCTTCAAACCTCACGTTGATAGGGTCATTGATAGGGGCCTCCATTGCTTGACCATTTTTTTTTGACATATTACACCGCATATTCCGCAGTTATTCTAGGTCTGGGCGTCCTCTGTGAGCGTCGATGGGCGACCCTTAAATCACGGCCGTATTTCCCGACGCGAACGGGCATGAGGACAGTTGCGCTGAAGCATAAATCAGCTTTACGGGTAAGGGAAGTCGAACAGGGAGCAGCTGGGGTAGGTGGGCTGAATGAGAAGTAGTGGGGCGGGTCATTTGCATTTCCACACGGCTTCATCCAGTATCCAGTCAAGGCAGCATCCAGTCCGGGCGATCAATTGAGCCTTACAGATCTGGCTCAAGGGGGTCATCAGCAGGACAGGATGTTCGCCACTGAGGCCCTGCCACGGACGTCAAAGGAGAAGGACAAGATGTCAGGGCGAATGAAATAGACGCTCTATGAGACGCGTGAAGAGGTGAAGGGGCGGAAGAAGCCGAATCCAAAGCGTCAGAGGCAGGGACGAGCTCTAGAAAAGAACTCTTTGTGAGACGCCGCTGCTTAAAATACCAACTGCGTGTAAAATGCCTACACTGCACAATTCTGAGCAGAACAGGCAGGTGGTTATACTCTCGGGAACCCTCCTGCAGCTCTGAATTTCAGAAATCTATAGGGGTAGATCATCTACTATATAACCTAGTCGCATCTCTCGGGGCTGGCTTGTTCATCCTGCTAAATCACCCTCCTTGATCACTTTAAACCGAGCTTTTCTGGGCGTCACGCACCCATTTCAAAATGTAGCTTTCAATGACTTTAAAGGGGTCCAGTCTGATTGGTTGCCACTGGATCTACCTCATCGTTCAACCAGCAGTTTGTCTGAGATCGCCACAGGTTCTGGAGCTCTACGTTCCATGAATATATAAGAGTAAATCATCCTTTCGAACCTCCGCTGCGCCTCTCGGGTGATTCTCTCATTCTTGATTTACTAATCATCCCCATGAACTTCTTGCAGGTTTTTCAGATCACTGGACATTTGACCTTCGCATCGAGAAGTCCAGTGCCTCCGGATCTACATCACTACATATTCTGGAGGACCAAATTCCATTCATGTATACGGGTGACGCCGCAAAGTAGTATTGTACTAGCAAACGCTCATGACACCTGCTGGCAGAAAAAAAGAACCGCACTCTTTAAGGCAGAAAACAACATGCAAGGTCCCTTTTCCCTTCATTATCATGCGTTTTAAAGTTTATCAAAGATGCACCGATGCAAATGACCCGTACTGTACAGCACTATGCTAAACGTTGTGTATATATTGTGTTTAAATTAATCTTATCGTTACATATAAAACACTACGCAATGTATCTAACCTATGATGTGAGCATGTTACTGTCTGTTGAACGTCCGTTTTGGTCAACGTCCTGTTTGATGGTCCATAACGCAGATGTCCAACTCCCGCACCCCTGTATAATCTCGAGGGAACCGCTCCTTCTTTCCTTATGAACCAACCTCATTAAATACTTTCCCGCCTTTCGGGACATTGGTGGAAAAAGACACGAGGACAAAGACTGCATTCACGAGAACCGACAGCAAGAAATGGCCACGCCTAAAAAGACTTTCCCTTTCATTTCAGTTGAGGGCTTTCAAGAGACGTTCTTATACGCTTGCAGGCCTGCCGCTTGGCCGATGCGACGTTTTGATGTTAACGTAACGATGTTAACGAGCTTACGCGAGCAAGTGTGAAGTCCAAGAGACCAGAGTCCAAAATCCAATGTGCTGACATTGGACTTCAATGGATTTAGACCCGTAATAAGTCCTTTCCAGGGATTCGTTTTGTTTACTTCAAACACAGCTTCCTTAGTCTGATCCGGCTGAACCAGGTCCGACCACATACACGACTTCATTCCTCCTTAGAATTCGATAAACAGCCGAGTTTGCTCTAATGAAGAGCTGGAAAAGGTGAAGGCGGTATTGGTAATAAACTGTCAGATTCTCCTCTTGGGTATTTCATTTAATGAATATCTGCGGCATGCTACGGAACTTACCCGGCCACACAGAGCGAAGTACTGCAAAGGGCTCGATCTGAAAAAGAATTGCCTGTATCAGCTGCAACGGGAGACGAAACGTTCCCGTTTGCCAGGTCCACGTTATGCAAATGACATTAAAGTACGAGGTCACCCAAACCAAGCTGATCCAGACCAGATTACATGGCATTTACGCACCACCCTATCGGATACACTGCTCAAAAAAAGAGGGGATATTTCAAGGTGGATATGAGTAGCGATTCAAAGAGAAGCATTTGATTTTATTTCATGAAAAAGGATCAAATGAAAAGTCAAAGAAAGTTGGCTTATTACGCAGACGAGAGGCAAACTCCGGCATGGTGATTAAGTAATAAGTGATATATTCCTGGGGATGAATTCAACAGGACCAGGGTCAAACTGGACCAGGGTGCCCCCACATCTGTTCAGTAGGGTGTATGGTCGCCCAAGAGCGCCAAAACACAGTGACGGTCATGGGGCACGGACAGGATCAGATTCTCCAGCAGATCGTGTGGATCGTCTTCATATTGATTTTGAAGTCTCTTTTTGCGTTTGTTAAAAACACAGGCTGGTGGGATTTCCTCCAGTCCTTCCCGTTCTTTTCTCACCGCACTTCCCACCTCTCTCTCCACCTGTCCACCGCATAACAGCTCTCCGTCTTACGTAACGCTGAAACATCCCATAATATTCTAAAGGCATGGCTATGCCCTCCCTCACGAAAAATCATCACCCATGTCCATTTCTGCTTTATGTAACACAGACCTCGAAGAGGCATTAAGGCAGACTCAGGACACCCGGGTCCACAAAACACACCTCACTTACAGACTGAATGGTCCTATGAGGGCCTCCTGTGAGTTCTTTACACTGGAACCAGACTGACCCCAGGGCAAACTGAGGAGCCATGGAACGTCTGCAACTCCCCCAAAAAGGAGCCGGAGTCTGCATCCTGGGCACAGAGCGGGCAAAGAGGGCACCCCACGCAGATTTTGCCACCTTGCCGTCTGCCGTTGTGTCCCTTTCCAGAAAAGGAAGGTCCAGGACGCGCAGGGATACTCACTCGGGTCAAGAACCAGGTTCCAGTTTATTTCAATGTTGCTGTGCAAGGCTGAGGCCAGCAAGCCATCTTCTCCAGGGTCCATTTTTGGTGTGCTCTATGCTTTCCCAGCACACGTTTCTGCCGAGACACGTGAAACCACCACTGTCCGAGCAGGGCGCTGTGTGCCACCTTCTGCATCTCACAGACACCCAAAACTGCAAGACTGATCGTGGAAAGGAACGGCCCTATCCTGCCTATCCTGGAATCAAAGGCGGAGGTGCACCCTAGACGGGATGTCAATCCATCGCAGGACCCATGCAAGGGTTGCTTTTGCGGTTGTGGCGGGAAGCTCAGCCTCCACTCCCTCAGACACGTGCCTGTGTGTCGCCTTGCTCAGACTCAGCAAGCTAACAAATTGCCATTTGAAAGACAGGTCCCAATCCAGTCCATTTTCATCGTTCCCTGTCTAGTTTGGAATGTCCTCCCTGTGCTTTCCGCTGGGTAATCTGGTCATCTCCAGCCTGAAACCAACACAGCGAGCAGACTGCTCTCAAATGCACCTAAATATGAACGAATGAGTGAGTGATCCCTCCTGATAGGGTCAATTCTTATACCACAGACTCTAAAAAGGCCTTCCGGGACGACAGCTGGACGAGGTGATTTGAGTGCTTAAACATTTAATGAAAATTAATTAAAAAGACGCGGACATTCCCAGGCAGGATGCTAAACGTCTATTTGCTGTTTATTGAGGGTAAGGTTCACCAGGGTGCCAACCTGCCCCTTTCTCCCCTGCTGCAGTGTGAAGCAATGCAATCACAAGAGGTCTGTTTTAATTGCAATTAACAGCGAGCGAGCACGGCAAACACACCAGTACAGCTTTCACACATACCAGTCGTATTGCCGTATGAGCTTTGCGTTTGCGCATGGGAGGGCTTGGCAGGAGAGACAATAGAAATCGTGGAAATGTTTGCAATGTCTACACATTTTGATGGGGGAAAGGGAGTGGGCTCGCTCCCATCAGCACCGCGTTGCCTAATAAAATGCCGGCACGAGTCCCTTCATTAAAATATTAAAATGCCACCCACCGGCTGGGTTAAAACGCTCATCTGATCCGATATCAAACCAAATGGGTGCAACAGAGATAGGGATCGTTTTGAAAGCCCACGCCCGCTTTTTACATCGCCAGTCCGGCTCATTAAAGCATCATTCTTAGTAAAACGCTCTTTATTAACGCCGCACTACACACCGGCGTGATTTCGAGCTGACGTTGCGTTTTGCGCTCAAGCTTTGCGTTTGTTTTTTTGTTTATTTGTTTAAACCGCGTACCATTTCTACCACCCACGTCTTTGTACACGTCCCGACAGACTCGAACCTAAACTGACACGTTAACTAAATCAGTTTTATCCTGCTCGCCCTTGAAATTTACCAGACAGGGCAAAGGAAGAAAAAAAAATCCCTGCAGAATTTAACCCCTCGTGCGCCGACGCGTTAGGTATGATAATCCTTTTATTCTTACCGTTTGAAGGATGTGGAGACCCGCTTTAATAAAGACCAGGTGGCCGTGATGCTTTAACGTGTCCTGTAATTTCGCCACTCTAATCGCTTCGTCCTCGCCTCTTTTTTTCCACCTCCTTTCCAGTCGCGCCTCCCGTGCAGTGAAGCCACTTGAGGAGTGAGGAGGGAGCGTCGCGCCTTCTCGGAGATGCTCGAGCAACCTCGGCAAAATCCGGATTTGCCGTCTCACCGCGCAAAACGCGTGCAAGCGTGGTGTGTGGGTAAGGTTTAGAGAGGCGAGCACCGCATTAAAGGACGAGGGAGTCTGGAGGCTGGTCAATATGTACTTATATATGACTTTTATTACAGAATAGCCCGGTTAGCTTCCTGTGGCCGGACGCCATCGCGGAACAGTTCCAGTTTGAGTTCCTTTCCTTGCTCAGAACTTTCCTTCTTCTTGCTTAGCCTTAGCCTTAAGGCTGTGGTAGCCTAGCGGTTAAAGTACTGGACTCTGGACCAAAAGGTCCAGGGTTCACCTCTGCCAAGTTGCCACAGTTGGGTCCTTGAGCAAGACCTTTAACCCACCATTGCTTGGATTGTAAAACTATGAGTTGTACGTCGCTCTGGATAAGGGCGTCTGCTAAATTCTGGAACTTAAATGAAAACCAGCGTTCTGACGCAACGCATAGATTACCTGACAGAGCCCTCCACCCAATTCTTACTCTTACACGTGCAAACCACCACGGTCTACGCGCTCAGTGGCTGCAGGTGACCACGAGACCCAATTGAAGACACATTTGAGATGGAAATAAAGCAGTTTGAGAACTGAGAACGTTCAGCGTGACCGGTTTATAGCTGTTGGTCCGGCAGCATGGACGTGACCAGCTCAGGCACTGTTTCCAACCAGTGTTACCATCTTATCCAAGGCACAAAAGGGGCAAACATCCTGGACAAGGTGGCCAACCAATATGACCAGCTTAATGACTGGGAGTAACCAGCATGTCCAGTGCAAACAAGGTACGGCCTGACGGTTCTGTTCAAGGCAGCCAACCAGTGAATTTACCGTATGTTGCTTAATATTTCCTGATATCAACGGGGTTGTATGCAATCTGGACATCTTCTGAACTTTATATCACGCACCATACGCGGCAATACGGGATACTTATGTCCATGATAAAATGTCCATGATCTTCCACTTGATCCACTCGGTGCCCACCCGACAACTCTGGGCGCAAGGGCAGGAGCATCCCCAGACGAGGCGCCAATCCAACATAGGACGCACGCACACACCAAGGGCCACTTTAGAGACACCAGTTAACCTAGCACGCACGTCTTTGGACTGTGGGAGGAAACCGGAGGTCCCGGTGCAAACCCACGCAGACACGGGGAGGCCATACAGACTCCACACAGGACCCAGGCCGCCCCGCCCTGGGATCGAACCCGGGACCTTCTTGCTGTGAGCAAGCATCAGCATTATCTATTTCTTGCCGCTCTTAAAGATGGATAAAATCTTCTCTCAATGTAAAGCCGCGAGCGTCTCGTTGAATTTGCTCAGCCCTCCTTACACTAAATACAACTCAAATCCTCAGTTCCCCTGTTCAGCTGTTCGTTGCCCACACTGGTTTCTGTGTTCTTGGTGCATTACGACATGCATCATGGCGATTGCACGCCTTGCCTCTCCTGTTGCTGCGTTTCTGCCCGTGTGACTCAGCGGCAACTGAAAAGGAAATCGAAAAAAAAGCAATAATTGCACCCCTTGACAATAGTAACCCCGTTGGTATCGACCTCAGTGTAATGTAATAACTGAACCTGGCAATGGAAACACAAACAGAATGTATTTTTATTCTTATCGAGCGCCCGCCTGTCACGCTAACCCGCGCACCCGATCCGTGTATCCGTCCATCGGTGCCAATTTAGACGAATTACTGAGACGCGGTACCCGGCACAGATAGGCCAATCAAATCTCATACGAATTACATCACCCTTTCCCCTCCGGTAACAGTGAACGGTGTCTTAGGTATTGTGTTATCGAATTTTAAAACGCCAGTGTGCTTTGGGAGTCACATTACCTTCCATTAAGCTCCAATCCTGTTTTTTATGTCACGGCTGCATTTGGCAGCGCTTTACGAAACGCAGACTTAATCAAAAAGCAGCTCAGTAAAGCCACAGTTGGTTTTAGCGCGAATGCATTAAACTGCTGACCGTACGCCAACTGATCCACCGATACAATCCAACACATTTTTAAGGCTGAGGCCGTTCGAGTGACCAGCCTGAACAGATCTGCCATGTAAAAAAAACAAAAAAAAAAAACACCAACAAACAAATGTAGCTAGTAAATGTTTATTCACAGGTTAGCTTAAAAATGGCTGGACATTCAGTCCAGACATGTTGGACACACGGTCCTGAGTCCTCACAGTCAGTAGCAGCTTATAATAATAACACTGAAACGCTCCGAAAAAGGCCCACGAGGAACCAGCCCTTCACTAATGTTCTGCTGTCAGACTACTTTCCACGGCTTCTTGAAGCAGGTGTGGTGGCAGCAGGTGACAGAGGGAGCATGTGGGTCTGAAGGTCCACTCTCTGCTGAAGGATACCGGTCAGCAGGAACTCCGCGCTGACGACAGGAAGCGACAAAGACAGAGCCTTTTCATACTGAGCTCTGTCTTCCTGACATGATACCACCACTGTCTGAGCCTGAGAGAGGGAGGGAGAGAGAGAGACAGAGAGGGAGAGAGGGGGGGGGGAGAGAGGGAGAGAGAGAGAGAGAGAGAGGGGGGGGGGGGAGAGGAGGGAGAGAGAGAGAGATAGAGAGAGAGAAGGACAGAGAGGGGGACGAGA
>JAUZST010026008.1:0-30675 GCA_034779995.1 Parotocinclus haroldoi | reverse complement strand
GACACTGGTCCTGCAGTGGACCAGTGTCCCGTCCAGGGCGTTCCTGTGTTATGTGAAGAAAAATTATAAAATTCTATAGTTATGATTATTCTAAATTATAAAAGTCTTTCTGAATTATAAAAGTAACGCCCTTATTTAATTAAACATCAGGCTTCACATGTACGTTTCCCGTGCAACACATCACGTACCAACTCACTATAATGCTCAATTTTTCGTAGTCGTGGTAACGGTGGTGACCACCTGTGGTATGACGTTTTATTTTATTGATTGCCTTGTTTTCATCTCACATTACAACCAAGATGCTCAAGATGCTGTGCTCTTTGTTATTTTTCACACCTGTATTCCAACAGTCGTCCCTGAGAGGTCCCATTTTCCACCAATATTGCAGTTCTTGTGGTGTTTTCTTCTTTCACCAATGTCCTTTCAGACTCTACCGGGGTCTAATGTTTTATCTAAATGCCAACAAATCCTTATTTTTGTATTCTTTCCACCCATAATCTGATACAACCCACAATTGTTCAGAACAATTTCGATTCATATTCTGACGGTTCCTTTGGTGTTATTATTCTTGTTATAATTATTTATTATACAAATTCTTATTACTTACATCATTATTCACAGAAATCCAGTGTTTTATTATTTACACCCATATTCAGACAATTCCCACAGTGTTTTCATTATTTCCACCCATATTCTGATACATTTCATCTGCTCTGACATTTTTCCTCCCTACTTCTCTCCCTTCAACATCCCATAATGCTGTTTTTCAACCCACTTTTTTTTCTCCAGTATTCCATTCACTTAAATGAGTAATTAAAAAAAAACCTAAAGACTGAGATGTTTATTAGATCAGCTGGCACTCGGACTGATCTGACAGCAATTAAGCACCTGTGTGTTGCAGGTGTATTGGTGGGGAATAAGTCGGATCTGGCATCGAGGAGGGAGGTGGAGGCGTCCGTGGCACAGGAGTGGGCACAAAACCAAGGCCTAATGTACCACGAGAGCTCGGCTGTGAGTGCCCTCTGATACACATCATAATTTCACACCTGTCATTAGTAATAAACCTGTTTGGGTGTGCAGTGACTGTTGTCACAGAGTGCAGGAGCAGACGTGGCTATAGAACTGATTCAATTTAGCTAGATATCATTCATGTATGGGCACTCCGGTGGTGCGGCAGCTATTTGTTACCCAGATGCCCGCAGTCTCAGCAGTCCCCTCAAACTGGGACTTTTGGAGTCTTATGGGCACGATTGGCTTTGTCTGAGGGAGGTGAAGCTGGTTGTAGGATCATTCCAGGGGTTGCCCTTCCTGTGCGAGCTTACGTCTGCACCCTGTTTTCCTTGGGACGGGCAGACACTGGACCCAGACCAGGATCAAATTTGAGAAAAAAATCCCAGTGATGCCCATTACTGGCTTTATCTGATGGACTGGAGGCCTCTGCCTTGCCCTGCGCTGCCCTGTGATGGACTGGCACCCCCTTAAGGGTGTATCTCTGTCTGTGCCCAGTTAGTACCAGGAGCACCTCCAGACCTCACAACCCTGACCAGGGCAAACAGCGAAAACCAAACCGGTCACGTGTTAAATGTATGTTTGTTGTTGTAGAAAGAGATGGAGAACTGCGACGCCCCTTTCCTGAGTTTAGCCAAAGCTTTCTACGATCTCTATCAAGACCGGAGGCAGATGATCCAGAGACTCACTTAGCACAACACAAGAACGTCCTCTGATTGTGTAACGGTACAGCAGGCTATCCGCTTTACAGCCAATCTGTTATCGAGAGAAGGATTTTATTTTGTCACTTACTTACTGAGAACATTTCTAGTAACCTAGATTAAATTACTTACAAAAGTTTCGGGCTTATTCTTGTTTACTGCCATTACGAGGATAAATTAAACGTTCATGTCGACGAATGCTCAGACACCCACTGTCCACAGGCACTCATAATGACCGGGAATGGCCAGGCCTCTGTAATGATCAGGAAGCCTCTTGTAACGCGATGCAATATTGTGAGCTTTTTATTTTAGTGAACGCCTTTTATTACGAGGTCGTGCCGCCTGGTTAAGGCTTCTTATAACTGTGCCCTTTCTGCCAAGCCCTTAAACTATTTGTGCTGAATTTTATCCAAGCTCCACACTTCACTGAACAAACTGGGCCGATGCGACGCAGCCGCCATGTTGCCTCTTTTCCCATCTTCCCCCACGACGTTCTGGATGTCAGAATTAACGTCGCGATTGAGACGTTTGATTGCTTTCTCAGGGTCGGGCTGAAGCTGACTCAGACAAGGCGAAATGAGCTAAAGTCACTGTAACGTGCCAGTCACATAGCCCGTGCCCTTGATGCGTGCTCTGCATCCTTGTATAAAAACCGTGCTCGCGTGTGTGTTCTTGCATGTGGGGCTGCTTACGCTCCAGAGCACATCTATGGCGACGTAATCTAATTTCACACACTGTATTAATGCCGCTCTCTCCACGGTCGCGAGGGCCACCATTATAAGATCCATCAGTCCCACTGAGAGCCGAGCAATCAAGAAAAGATTTGCACCGTATTAACCGGGAATGGCTGGGACTTAAATTTTACCAAGAATGTGCAGTTTAATTTGGCATGAATACAGAGAGCCAATAAACTAGCTGTTGAATTTGTATTAATCCGTTCAAACACATAGCTGAGAGTCTTCATTTAAAGCCTGAGTGAATTGATTCTGCGACAGCAGGCCATTAAAAACTGACACAGCATTTGCGTACTGTGTATGCATGTGTGTGTGTGTGTGTGTGTGTGTGTGTGTGTGTGTGTGTGTGTATGTGTGTACGTGTATGTGTGTGCTTTACGCAGGCATGTTTCTGTGTACGTACTGTGTGTTTTTGCGAGTTCACTCCAAGCATTAAGTATAAAAACCCTGCCTTAATAGAGAAATAAAAGCTAGTTCTTGCATAAAGGCATGTTTAGGTTTGAATTACGCTGAAACTAAATGTAGCAAATTTATCCGTGATTACTAGGGTACGAATACATGAACTGTATCGTTGTACATTACTGAGCTGCTGAGGTGTAAAAAGAGAAAATAAAATGTGATAATGTGATAAATATGAAATAGAACCCACTTAAATGTTCATGTATTCCTCAAAATAAGCTTGGGATGTACTGCAACCTCATTCATGGAAGGCTTCCTTTACAGTACTGTGCAAAAGTGTAAAGTGCAAAGACCACCATTAATTAAATTAGGTCTGACCATGTACACATTCCTCAGTGTCTTTATTCTAAAACAACCCATTAAACAGGAAATTAAAAAAGAAAAACATTCCCTTTACACTTGGGCAATAGCAGTATCTGGCAGCTGGATGCCTAGTTGATCCTTCTATAGTCTGAGGAAGCTTGATCAGGAATGGTCGTTTAGGAAGGGTAGGTCGCTTTCTCAGAAGGGCAGGGTAAAAAAAAAAGACTACGATATGGTAAAACTCACAAAGATTTGAATGGTGATCAGTGGAAAAGAGAATTAGGGATTGATTAATCCAATCGATATGTTATATATGGTTATTACACCAGAGGTGAAACCATTACTACTGCACAGTAATAATAAAAAAAATAATTATCCAAAGTGAAGTGACGTAAACCCATCCCTGATTTCATCGTCTCGGGCAAAAAAAAAGGTTCAGGAACTGCTATTTCCAGCAGCTGGTACTTACCTTTACGCCACAGGAACTGTGAAAATAATTCTCATTAAGTGATGTCATTTATTCAATTATTCCTTCATTCCTTCATTCATTTGCATATTTGATCAGTCCAATGCAGGGTTGCAGGGAACCAGTCCTAGACATGGCACCACTTGTGGAATAATGCTTATTTTTGGAACAAGGGAGGGAACCTGTGTGTTGTTTGTTTAACATATTAACCTTGCATATCCCATTTAGGGTCAAAGGGAGAGGGGGTCCAGAGCGTATCCCAGTGAGCACACGACACACCGAATGAGACACCAGCACACTAGTTGTAAGGCTGGACAGGGGACGATCCGTGAGCTTCCTCGTGCCTGTATGACGCCTGACGCCCAAGACCACACAAGTGCCGTATTTAGGTTTATTTACTTTGTATTTATAGCTTTAATAAGATTGTACGATTGGTTCTGCATACAAAGTGTAAAGTGCTATGCACATTTAAATAGATTTGTCAGGTTCAGGGATTCAGCAAAACCAACATTCCATTTATTGCTCATAATCATACTGTGTGATTCCCGGCTGCCTCTGTGTGTGTGTGTGTGTGTGAGCGTGTGTGTGAGCGCGCGCGAGATAGCCTCCATGCTGTGTTATAGTGATGCATTGTACAGAAGCCAGGAACCATGCTGTGTCTGAGAAGTGAGAGGGGGAACATTTCTGGGCCAGGATATCCCACACATCATTTGTGCTCTAACACAGAAAATTCAGAGTGACCACCCACAGCGAGTTTGAACTCTGTGTGTGTTTGGGAGCTCCCCGTCCCAGTATCAGCCCATCTGTGATCTGTCAGACGCGGAGTCAAGAGTCCCCACTATGACGGCTGAACCTGGCAAGAGTCTGCGAGCAAAAGCTTTGGCCAGGAAAATAAGGCGCTGTATGCTGTAGTAGATAAGAAGATGTGCTAGAAGGTTAAATTCCAGAAAGCCAGCATGGCCACCTTTAGCCTATAAGTTTAGCTTGCGTTCGTAATAGGTTAAGTCAGCGCTTCACTTACAAACCTGGACTTCTGCTTCACATTGCAATGGTCAAAAGTATGTGGACACAATAAAATTTCATCCACAAACATAATTATAAGTAGGGAGATGGGTCAGGGTTCTGGGCTACTGAAGAGATGTTTGAGGGTTCAGCCCTTGTCTTTATAATATAAATATTACAACATCTATTTGGAATATACAGTACTGTAAAAAAGTATTAGGCCACCATTAGTGTGTCAGCAATCTTATAATGACTATATATATGCATATATATTTTTTCCCAGTCTCTTTATTAAGATACAAACAAAATACAGGTGCACAAAAACAAGACAAAATGCCATAAAATGGCTCCTTCAGGCATTGCACCCCACAGCTGCTTCTGTTTAAAAAAAAAGTCTATTTCTAATTAAGCTTCTTTGGTTTGGGGAAGGGGTGCTCACGCAGTACCTGTCACTGTAGCTTATGGAAGCTGTTTTTTCTGATTTTCGTTTTGTTTTTTTTTTAAATGCTGCATACACGTATTTTCTGGAAATATCCCAATAAAGAGCCTAAAATAATTATATATGGTCATTCTTCCATTGCTAATACACCGAGCCTAATGGTGGCCTAGGACTTTTGCACAGTACTGCATGTGATATTTTTCAAATGTTTAAGCATTAGTAAAAATGTAATTGTCCAAAAGGTGACTAAGCTGCAAAGCATAAATGGAAACCACACGCTCACACGATGCACGTTTTATCTTCAAAAACAAATATTGCGCAACTAAACAACGCGTAGAGAACTGTTTAAGTATGGGAGTTGGCTGATCTATGAAATGCTGCACCATTTCTTCTTCTTTCTATGCTATAGGGGCACAGACTGCAGCAATGGTCCTCTATCGCTAAGCATTAGTATTCTACCCCCACACACGTGGACTCAGCGAACCTACTGCATATTTACCTCCTAATGGCCAACAGAGGGGGCAAGAGCTTAGCCAGAACCTGATTCAAGACGCCAAGAAGGCTTTCCTAAGGGAGCGGGAACATTTTGTCCACGTTCAGGTTAGCTGGATGGCTTCACAGTGTTGGAACAGTGTGGTAGCAGTGCAACACTTGGGTTGTGTGCATAATTTAGTGGCTCGTGTTAAGATCCTGGACACAACCAATCTCCCACTTAACCCTTAATTGTTTGGGTTGTAACTTGTTGCTTTGCATACAAGCACCCACCATATATGGATGTAAACCTGTCTAAAATATTTCTGTCCAGCTCCTTTCTACCAGTAGGAGGTCAGGTCATTTCAGTCTCGGGATCTAATGCTATAATTATGGCACAATTAACCGCTCTATTTTTGTGTTGATGTACTAGAGGCAATCATGTAGGCGTTGCGGTGTTATGTTGCCTGTTGTCATGCCATATTGTTTAGGCAATCAAGGAGCCTGAACAAGGAACCAGGAACCCCTCGCAAGCTGTCTTAGTGCTCTTAGTGTAATCTGTATCTGTAAGTTCCACAGTTACCTTTTTCCATCATGGAGTGGCTGCTGTGGCTGCATCTGAGTTATCCAAAAAGTGAATTGTCCCCTGTTTTAATGCTCGTCCTGCTCAGGAAAGGTGCAGAGATGACCCCAGAATTTTGTGATTATATTGCAAAAATATGTTCGTGACCTTGTCTGAGAATGAGTCAAAACCATCTGAGCTCACTTTTTGCACAACAAATGTGTTAAGATGTTTTAAGATAAAGCATAATCCCAAAGTTCTTGATGTATTTTAGTAGGGAAAGTTGTTCAATTTTGGGCACAACGGGAGATCATGAGATCATGAGATCAATCCCCACAACACCCTGGCATCCATCAAAGCGACACTAGAAACATTAAGAACATATGTGTATGGAACAGGGGGGCAGTCTGCGCCCTCCTCCAAACCTTAAGAGCTGGATAAGCATGTTGTACGTCGGAACTGCAGTGGTACGTGATGGCCCCACACCCTCCTCACCCTCCTCACCCTCCCGGGATGGTAGCTTTTTGTGATTGAGAGGCTCCGTCGATGGGAACTGGAAATGAATACAAACAAAAAGACAAAAATCTGTCCTCGGTGAAGTAAGCCCCATCCCTTAATGATCGACCCATGTAGATACATAACACAGGGTGAAAACCTAAACGTCTAGCATATGGACGCTGGAACACGCTGGAAAGAATTAAGCATCAAATTCATCACCATTTCGGCTTGTTCTCAGACTTCTAAATTTGCATACATATTGCCCTTACATAAACATTTGCTTTAGACTGTATTTCATCTGTACGACTGGCAATACACTCCACCAAATCAGCAGTTGTAACGCAATCAGAACCCTGTGAATGACTTTCTGCCTTTGAATGGCCATAAGCATGGGCTTGTTTTCTTGCGCTAAAGAAGACGGTTGTGTATCGACTACTAATAGGAAGCTTTTAAGACTTTAAGGTAACGTTTCTGTTCATTCAACGTTTTAGTCCAAGTGGGCTTATGCCCATGTTTTGTTTTTTTTTTTTTTACAATTTAATACTTTTATGCTATACTTTTTTACAGTTTTATAATTATAACTTTTACATCTCTGACTCTCTAGACCGTGGTGAAGCCGGAAAACTTTGAGCATGCTCAGTCTCTCCGTTTGCTTCTGCCTCTATCTATCCCATCGAGCGGATCAAAGCTCCCGATGTGTCGCCCTGCAGGGCGGTGTGATCAACCACAAGGGTGAACACACACACACACCACACTCTCTGCCTAACAGCCCATATGGCTAATCTCTGTAAATAATAGGTGATTTTCAGGAATGGCTACACCTGACAAGCTGTGAGATCGCTCTACTACAGCGACCTGAACCTGACCCTGTCTCCATTCCACAGACGCCCAGCCCTGACAGTTTCGCCGTAGCTTTGGCCTTCACTGTCGACTGGTGTGATCCAAGTTTTGGATATTTGACGCCATTCAATCAGAGTTTGATAGGAACAGTGATTTGCTGCACATTCAGTTGAAAGTGAAAACATGCTCATGGTAGAAGCCTGGAAATGTATAAAGGCCAGATAAATGGCACAATAGCTTTAAAGGTTAATATATAAAACGCATTTGAATCTGTCTGCAGGAAATCTCCAGTCGTGAGAATGAAGTCTCTGGCATTCGGATGTATAGGTGTTCACGTATTTGGTCACCAGCTAGCTAACATGAGCAATATACACACACACACATATATATCTATATATATATGTATACTAAAGTGGAACAACAGGTGCATTCAGGAGCATTGCTTACAGGTTTAGATTTTGTTTATATCCCTTTATGAAACTGTTTTTGTGAGCAGTCTGTATATCCTGAGCTTCCTTAGTAAATTGTGGATAGACACTTCCTTTTGTGTTTGTTTAACGCACACGTTCAGTATTCCTGTACACATAGCCGACTCGACTTCGTATTCCAGTTTGAATTTAAACGGCACAAGTGCGTGAGTTTAACCCGGCCTCATATCCGCCATTTCAGCTGTAACTTACATGTCTGTGTCATGTTACATAAGTGTCAGCGATTATGCAACTGTTGAACACTGGCTCCCTCAGCTCTGAAAAAGCCTCCAACACCACGGCTACGTTCACACTGCAAGACACGGTGCTCAGCTCGAATTTGACTTCTGCTTGATCTGCGAAGCTGTTTGCGTTATTTTTTTTTTTTTATGCAGCCCGTACCTTACACTAGTCTGAACAGTTCAATGTTGTGTGTTCAATCCGAACAGTTAAACGCTGTTTTTTATATGAATTATCTACCACCGACGCGGTATTGCACGGCTGTGAAATTGGGACAAATATGCCTGATTCATGGAAAAGTGACCTAATAATTTAGATAACGAAATAAAGATTGGATACATCGGAGAACTTCCAGTGAACCAAGATCAGTGACATTTGGGCGCGATCAGACGTTAAACATCTTGTCTTTATGCCAAATAAAAGCAAAAAAAACAGACTTTTACGTTTAGTGTGACTGTGATACGTGTTCATTACGAGTCGTGCATTCTTACCTTCAGAGAGCAAAACCCCGGCAATAGGAAATCGCGTCGTTCTGCTCCATTCCCACTGAGTCACAATAAAACCCGGGCGCACTTCTTTTGTTTCCATGACGACTTTATTGACTTTTATTCAATTTGTTCTTGTTTTTTGTCCTTCTCTCTCACGTCAGGGAAGTCTATCTGTCGGTTTATTAACATATATATTTATATATTCATATATAATTAATACATATATTAACTTATAAGTTGTGGCCGGGCGTGGCTTCGTCGTCTTTTTGTTTGTCTGCCCTGGGTGCACCTCGGCCACAATGCTTCACAGTATTAATGCGCAAAAAGAATGAGATGGGATACATACAGGAATTAAAGAGAGAGGTGGGTGGGGAGGAGGGGCGGAGTCACCGGTCACCCTGGAGACTGAGAAGAGAGTTTGAAAAAAAAACCAAAAAAAAAAAAAAACCCCTAAACCTTAAAACTCGCAACGCTCGTCACCCTTGCCTCTCTCCATCTCCTTGCATTTGTGTACGTCTCTCCCCGTTTCTCACTTCTCTTCTTTTAGAAACATGGTTTAAAACTCGTTAAATTACGGTAGATGGGAAAATCATGCATTTTCTTTATCGCTTTTTTTTGGACGTTTTTCGCTTTTTCGCTTTTTTTTTTCAACATGGAAACTCGTCGTAAGTCATCTTCATTGTTGTAAATTGCTCACAACTCAGAGAGCTCATTCGTACATCCTCATCCATCCTCACCCCACCCTCCCCACCCGCGATCAGCTGCGTTTCCTCTTGCATTCACTTCGTACTCTCCTTTGTTTCTAAACTCATTCACACTCTCTCTCTCTCATTCTCTCGTTCTCTGGCCTGTGTTAGTCAGCAAGTTCCCCTCCCTACCACTAGAGGTCTCCGTGGTGCTCATACAGGCGTGGTGCGGCGGTTGGCAGCGTTGCTGTGCGAGTCCTTGGCATCTTTCTGGATGCAGTTGTGGACCTGCAGGAAGTTATGGTCCCTCTCTGAGTTGTAGGTGGCTGGAGGCGTGGCTTTCAACGTGTCTCCTCCACCTCGGCTCAGCGTGTACATGGAGATGTCAGTGGAGGGCAGGGCTCCAAATCCTTTAAGGCCCAGCGGAGAGGTGTCACGTGACTGCGATGGTTCTGTCGAGCGGCTAGAGGAGCGCGAGCGGCGCCTGTAACGGTAACGGTAGCTGGGTATGCGCGTGATGGCCGAGCCGTGTAGATAGTCCGCGTTACCCGTGGCCATGCCCCTCCCAGCTCGGGCGCTGGCAGCCCGAAGCTCGCGGTGTCGGTCGATGAACATGTGCACGGCCAGGACACCCACCATCTCGGCCATGATGAAGGACAGGGCACCAAAGTAGAAGCTCCAGCCGTAGGAGTAGCTGTTCTTTTTCGAGTCGCTCTTGGTGGGGTCGCCAGCGTTCGCTGATATGTACACGATCATACCGATGATGTTGCTTAAGCCTACAGAGATAGAGAAGTAGATGTCAGAGGATGGACGTCAAATGATGTTTTTGGTAAGCACGACAGAGTGTGTTCACGTGTCCAGGGTTGCCAGATCCCATGACAGAAATACACAACCAGGCCTAGGCTCAAAAGAAGAAGAGGTACTTCATGGGAATACATCCCCTGAGAAATCTGATTACCGAGTTAAAATCCAGCTCTCTTTACCGGATTCCATTACCTGATTTCTAGATTGGAATATGCTGCTTTAATATTTGGACTCTGGAGTGAATTCATTCAACTATTACATTTACATTATTCTTCATGAGACAAATTATCTCAGTACCCTTCATTTTTTCACTCAGTGTACCTTCTGGAACTAATTAAAGAGTACCAAGGTACCAACGTACAGACGAAGCTTGGAATTTGAGATCGTCTTTGGGTGTCGAACTGTCCTTTGAATTCCTTTTGCTCTTAAATTCAGACTTTGGACTTGAATCTAAAGAAAGAATGTTCCAAACATAATGTTGGTAATGCACCAATACGGTGTGATTAATCATCATCAAGTCCAAAACAAGAAGAAGATTTGCTTAAAGATATAATTTGCTCTTATAATAAAACATTTTTTATAAAAGCATAAACATTTTCCCGTTTTCTTTTTAAATAATCATAATCATTGGTATATTATGTACACCATGTACATGATATTATTATACAGTATTATGTATCGTTATATTATATCAGTCTACAGATGTGATCAAAGAAACTCCCTCAGTCTTGTCAGCACTTTCCCGATGGTAAGACGTGCCCAAACTGGAGCTATGAAATTCCACTTTATTCTCACTTCATTTCTTTACTGATTATTATTTGTTTTCCATTCCTTTGCTTTATGTGGCCATAAGAAACCACTTGGAGGTCATGTAGTTCTGTTATTTGGTTCCGTTAAACAAGTCGGAGTTCGACCGACCTTTTGGAACCAACGATGTTCAAATTCCAAGGTTCCACTGTATATGATACCGACAGGCTAATGTTCGACTGAGAGAAAACGTGTCTTCAGGATTTTTGAGTTTGAATCCCAGCGCGACTTTGCCTGGCAGAAAATAAACGTACTCACGATTTGACAGGTTCTATGTGGAACATATCTCCCTGTCTCTTAGCTGTTTATGCAGCAGGTGGCATTAAAAAATTCACACGATCGTCAGCCGAGCTGAGAGTAAGCCTGCACCAGGAGGCTGCAGGGACAGGCTTGATCAGAGTGGCTTCTGCCAGAACAAAAGTCTCCGCTCTAGTTTCCAGGCATGTTGTGCGTTTGGATTGATAGTCATGAAACAACACTGTGCTGAACCGTTCCCCTTAAGCCTTCCGTGAGTGCTTTTCGAACATTTGGGGAACTTTCCAGTACCGGTCTTTAAGGTACTGGAGGGTTATATTAGCAAACGCCGAGCCGTGATTGGAAGGCTGCGTCTCACCTGCAGACACAAAGAGGATCCCGGCACTGAGGATGATGTTGTGACGGGACTTGTAGAACTCGCTGGCAGCGATACAGAGACCTCCCATGAAGAGCAGGATCACGCTGAGGATGGGGAATATACTGGACGCCCTCACCGCTCCTACACACACACGCGCACACGCACACACACGCACGCACACGCAGGTTACACTCCATCAAATCTCCTGCTGGTTAACAAGCTCACTTAAACTTTCATCAGTGCATGCATAATTTCATCTACGTGCCTCAGTGCTGCACACACACATGTACCCAGTGCACGCTCTTACACACACATACACAACTCCTCAGCACTTTCTCAGACTTCTAAAGTGCTGACGATGAAGTGAACACAAACTTCCAAGACTGCCTTCCTCCCCCTCACACACACAAACACATACACACTCACTCTCTCTTTCTCTCTCCATGATCTTTCGCTACCTCTCTTGCCCTAAATGCAGATGCAGTGGCATTTCTGTTCTCTTTTATCCTTCGGTCTCTTTACAAAATCGCCGTCTCTCCGTTTGTCTCCAACTCCCTCCCTGTCTTAGTGTCTGTGTGTGAACTCATAAGCAATGTTATTATATGATATTATTTTTATGGGTAAATTGTCCTAAATTGCTGATTCTTGTAGCCTCGAGTGTTTTTTGGTCATATTTAAGCTGTTCCGTGTCTGTATGCAATGATGTAAACGTACTTTTTAATATATTTTACGTAATAATATTTTGACCCTTGCTATCTTTAATCTGTTATTTTACGTCCAGTTATGAGCTAAACGTGCTAAACCATACAGATCTCACACAGAAGGACTTTCAATGGTTAGCTTCTGTCTACATTTTATCTGCTCCCCTTATCACATCTGGTCAGAAAATGACGACCGATTACGAGTTCCGCCAAAAGGAGCCTTAAGAACAGGTATACATTTCGATAAACCGCCTAGACTACGTATTATTTCCCATTATATACCTGCTTGTAATGGTGAGGATCACGATGGGTCCTAGCAGTCACATGACAAAATGGGAAACACAGCTTGGACAGGGCACCAATACCTAGCTGGGCGCGGCAGCAGTCGCCATACCACAATTCCGTAATAAATTTTAAATCTCTAGCCTAGAAAACACAGATATCAACCAGAAAACTATGCGACAGCTTTATGAACGATCAATGTATGATAGAGTGGGACTGCGGTAGCCTGGCGGTTAAGGTACTGGAGTCCGGACCTGATGGCCCAGGGTTTAAATCTCACCTCTGCCAAGCTACCACAGTTTGGGTCCTTAAGCAAGGCCCTTAAGCCACGGTTGCTTGGATTGTAAGACTATGGCACTTGTAAATCGCTCTGGATAAGGGCGTCTGCTTAATTCTGTAAATGTAAATAAAGACCAGCCTACACTCGGGAATTGTTCTGTGTTCCTAACAAAAACCGGGCGATGGAAAAAACTGGTGCGCGAGAAGACATCTGAGGGAACCTTGGATGGCAGAGAAAAACAAATGGATCCTGAAACAAATCAAACCTCACCTTTCGTTCAGGGCCAGTGGACACATCACGATAATTCTGCTTGGAACAAGTGACAGGAAAAAAAGAAACAGGTTGAACATCATAAACTGAGTCTAGCCACTAAGCCTGAAGACCATTTTCTGATGCCTACGGTCGCCACTGGCAGATCTTAAGGAGATGTTTTCCTTGAACGTGACACAAGACACGCAAATGACTAGCAGTAAAACTTTGCCCAGCTAATTAGAGACTTCTGAAACGCCTTTCAGAACTTTTAAACATTCAACCAGTCAGCATCTTTTTTACCTTTAGTAATCCCGTAACCTTGTTACCCACGGCCTCCTTCTGTTTCCTTCTCTCTCTCTCTCTTTTCTCTCTCTCTTTCACCCTCTCATGTGTCAAAACTCCAGGTGGTGGGCTTGATTAAATATTAAGGTGACCTCAACTTTGGTCCCGTTCCTGTCTCTCTCTCTCCGGCGTCTCATCGATGCGGTCAGGCTTCATTATCTGTGACATGCAAAGCACCTCTTCAACTTTTACCGGGCTGAGCGCGAATGACACGAACACCGAGCGCTGACATTGAAGCTGCTACACACGTACGCACAAAGGCTACACACACCTGACAGGAAGCCTGTGATGTTAAATGCATAATCATACTCAAAAGCCCTGCTTTATCAGTACGCATCATTGCTAAATCTTCCAGAATCATGCGAGCGGAATTAGTGGCAAATGAGTGACAAGAAAAGAGAAAGAAGATTCCTGCAGGATTTTTACGCTGTTACTACTACATTCATTTACTTACAGTTTGGAGTTAACAATTAACTTAGTCCAGAAGAACAATTCGTTCAAGGTAGCGCAGACCTAACAGACCAGATCAAGCAGGCCGGTTTGCTAGCAGCTAATTAGCCTATTGCGAGTCCTGATTTACGTCGTTAAATCCTGAATAAGCAGGCCAGGGGCAGTCAGCAAGCTAATTGCTAACAGGCTTACGTGGGATTTAAGAATCACAGTCTTAAGTTACATTATTACATTCCATGAGATTTATTAAATAATGGCCAAAACATTCCAGAAGATCCACGAATCTGTGCAGGTAATATTAGCGTACAGAACTAGCAGCGAACCAGCCTCGAGCAAGTCTTCATTTAACTGGGTTTATTTTTTAAAATGAGGATTGTTGGATGAGGTCATATGTGAAGAAACGTCATTAGCATCATTTTAGCATCATTAACATTCCGAAAGGAACGTAACGGCCAAGCAAATATACAATTTTAAATACATTTGTACCGTCTTTCAAAGTACATATCTTATTCATTACATTTTTAGTTTTACCATAGCACCAGTAATCAAAATCAATTCCTCATCATGACTTCACGGACTGCAGTGCCGATGCAAATCACAAATCAGAACTATGTCTGAGAGAAAAGCTTATCCTTACTTCTGGAAAAAAATATATATATTTATGCCGCTCGCAATTGCTAATACCAATTTGGCTAATTACTACTACTCATTTTTGCGAGTAGTATAGTTGTTTTTTTTTCTCATTTACGTTCTACCATCAATCCAACCGAACCCTTTGTAAATGACCGGAGTCGACTCGCTGAAAAGAGCCAGAATGTGCATCCCTTCTTTTAAAGATTAATGATCATGCACGGGAACACCTACTGTAATGCTAAATAATAAGATATAAATTTGCGTGTTATGTTAAACATTATATCCGTGGTTACACTGAAACATCCGTTTAAAATGGTCCCCCGTTTAATATAAATTCCCCCGTGAATATTAATAATGAATTACACGAATTACATGGAATACAAAGTTAACAGACCAGTCAGTTAGAAGATTGGCTGAAGTTTTAAAACCAGAAGGCAGTTCAACAATCTGATTACTAATAATAACAATCGAATGACTAATAGGCAAGCCAATTACTAACGAACTTGCTGTCGTCACAGTTAAAATGTGAGATTTAAGTATTGTAGTGTTTGGTAACATCATTATATATGTGATATTATGAGAGTATAGAGTAATATAGAGTAATAGTAGCTAACCATGTAAAATACTCATTTATGTGGGGATCATCAACTTCGGTTGATTAAATGTAGAAGGCTGCAGTTTTAAAAGTCATCGTAATAATCATCATTGATTATTTATTATATTGATTTGCCGCTTTTCTAAATAAGGGGAACGTTTGCAATTTATAATGTATAAAATTTTAAACAGAGGGCGGCACGGGGGGCTCGGTGGGGGCGGCACCGCTGCATCACAGCAGGAAGGTCCCGGGTCCAATCCCATGTCCTCCCCGTCTCTGCGTGGGTTTACTCCGGGTACTCCGGTTTCCTCCCACAGTCCAAAGACATGTTAGGTTAACTGGTGTCTCTAAATTGAGCCTTAATGTCTGACTTTGTGCGCGTGCGTATGCCCCACGATGGATTGGCGCCCCGCCCAGAGCTGCCGCCACCCCGTGCAGATTAAGCGGAAGATAATGGATGGATGGATGGACAATTTGAAACATAAGACTTGGTATGATAAACAGTTGTAAAAAGAAACGATCCAGATTGGTCATGATCCAGATCCAGACAGATAAGGCCAGAAACCTGACTCCCCCACAGTTGGTGCACCTCCCAATTTGTGCAAATGTGTCCCATTTAAGCAGCTCTGGTGGCTCGGTGGTAAAAGACGCCCCCCAATAACCCCGGCGGCCAGGGTAAGTAGCAGTGGAACATGATGCTCCCTCAAGTTTTGGTTTGTTTATGTGTGTATGTGTGTATGTGTATTAACTTATTAACCCTCCTTAGCTTTATGGCATGCAGGCCTGTTCTGCCCTCATGGAGGGTGCGCCCTAAAATCTACGCTCTGCCCTCTCTGGAAACATCTGCTTCTTTATGTAACCACACCGCCGGAGTGATGACCGGGGACTAAAGATCCACATTCAGAGCTAAATAGAAGGAGAAAGAAAAAAAAAAAAAAAAAGGACATGGAGCGAGAGAGACATTACGAAGCTCAGCACAGACACGGATCATCAGATCGTTTCAAACCTCGCACATCCAGAGTAAAACGTTCATCTAGGTCTCTGGATGGCTCGCCGTTACCACAGCAACGGAGACTCTGAGGAGCGCAGAATGCATTCATCCCCGTCCTGACACAGATATTGCGCTATTACATCATCGGCCGTTTTACACCGACACCGACGGTTCAACTCGTTACATCGGCGTGCAGGGGAAAGAACGTTCATCCAGGTGACATCAGATCACGGAAAGCAAGCCTGACCTGGAGATATTACATCATGTCTCACAACATCGGCCGCGGCGACATCGGCTGAGCCTGAGCCATTATCGGCTTACAGGGAAAGACAAACGGCACATCAGACACATCCCACAATGCACTGCCACATGCAGCATCCAAACCATGTACAACGGATATGGAACAGTCATAACACAACTGACTTTAACATGACTTATATAACATGATGTATATTCTAACATTATATACCACTCCCTAATACAAGTCTGAAGTAATCCAAATATAAACTATATATACTCTATATGTCGTAGCGTAGCCTATCTTAATCATGCTTAAAACATTCAATTTATATAATTTATTTGTATTTAGGTAGAACTGTATATGTGGGTTTACTCCGGTTTCCCCCCACAGTCCAAAGACATGCCTGTTAGGTTTATTGGTGTCTCTAAAGTGGCCCGCAGTGTGTGAATGTGCGCGTGGATTGACGCCCCATCTAGGGCATTCCTGCCCTTGCGCCCAGAGTTGCCGGGTGGGCACCGGGTGGGCACCGGCTGGCCCACGACCCCGTGTGGAAAATAATAAGCGGAAAATTATGAACGAATTATTATGCTGAATATTGCCCACAAAGACCGGAATTGTGATCAGTTATAAGAGCGCTACGGAGTAACAAATCCAAGTTTGACCATTTTTGGGTCCAGTCGTGTGTGGGCAGTGTGTTGCTTATATGGCCGCTATAGGGTTGCAAAAACAACAAATCGAATGTACCCACTGTAGCTATGAGGTCACTCTGGTAGGTCATATCATCACCCCAAATAAAATGACATAACTCATCCGGTGACATCAGAGCACACAGGTCGCTATGGTAACGGCAGAACTTGATATACAGGCCTGGACGAGGACTATTGATCTGACAGAATAGGACCCCGTGTGTGTGTGCGTGTGTGTGTGTGTGTGTGTGTGTGTGTGTGTGTGAGAGAGAGAGAGACGAGAAAGAAAGCGAGAGCAAGTGATAGAGAGCAGTTCTTAAATCGGTTCACGTGTACGTATCAAATTTTCAGATGATGCTAGAACATGTGGCGAATGTGTTGCTGATACAAGGGTTTGCGTTTTTAGCTCTCGGTGGTTTTTAAAACAGGGGGCACATAGGCTATCCCTCTATTCCTTAGCTCCGCTATTTCAGCATCACTCCCTTAACGCGTTCAAAACATAAAACGTACCCTGGATTCTGGATTGTCCGTAGACAAACAGTGGCAGTAGAGCGGGTGACTCTCAATATGACACAGAGTTACGTCACGTAGGTTTGAATTGCACAGAACCTTGACCTCAACTCAGACCAATTGGGCACCTTGAAAATGTATCATCAGACGCTGATCTCACAGTCATGGAAAGCCCTATTAGAAACACCAAGGCTGCAAAGGTAGGGGCAAGCGCCATACCAATACCCCTGTTTTGGATGGTAATGTTTAAGGTGTCCACAAACTTTTGCCTATATAGTGTTTGTTCATATATGATCACTCCATCTTCCTGGGTGGCCACAGAGATATCTTAATAGTTTATCTTTGTGAAATGTAAACATTGTAAATGAATTATAGGACTTTCTGAACCGGATTTATGGGAAGTTGAGAACTGGGTTATTCGTCCATTCTTTTCCTTATTCGCTTAATCTTGGACAGGGTCGTGGGAGAGCCGGGACCCAGCTGGCAGAACAGGGCACGGGGCAGGAACAACCCTAGACAGGGTGCCAGTTCGTCTCTGGGTGCGCCCACTCACTTATCCAGACCAATTTTAACATAACGCAGACACAAAGAGGACATGAAGGCACATAGAAATGGCCAAGAGCACTCTACTTGGGATCGATCCTAGGGTCTTCTCACCGTGAGACAACAGTGCTGCCCACCAAGACACTGCTGCTCCCAGCACAGTCGACCCTGCTTGCTAATACGCCTCACAGAGCTTTTGATTTTCCACCCAAAGCTGCAGAACAGTTTGTCCTCTTTGGGACGTCTCATTATCGTTTCCTCCTCCTCCACCTCCCTTTGACCTTGTCTCCCTCCTCATCTTACTCTCAGGTCATTCGCACTCGCACACTTTTCCCCCCAACCCCGTTCTCTCTCGCTCTCTTTTTCTTTTTCTCACTTCAGCTCACTCTCTCGGTTTTACACCATCTCTCTCAGTATGTCACATCACGTCTATCGTTTCCTTCTACGTGTGTGTGTGTATGTGTGTGAGTGTGTGTGTGTGTAGGCATGCGATGGGGTGAAGGAGAGATTTGACCTATATAGGCACAAAGTAAAATATTTATAGAAATGACTGGCCTAATTGGGGAGCAGCAGGCCAGCCCTCTTACATTCCTCCGTCCTCCATGCCACATACAGTGAGTTCACTTTCTTCCTCTTCCCACTTTTCCCACTGATCCCTCACACATCCATCACCATCCCCGGATATACATTGCTCACAAAAGTGAGGGGGTATTTCAAAGCGAATATGAAGCGATTGTAAAAAGAAGCATTTGGATTCGTTCCATTCAACAAGATCACCAGAAAAGTCGAGGAAAAGCCAAAGAAAGTTGTTTCGATTATGCAAATGAGATGCAAACTTAGTTACGGTGATGGAGTAGCGAGTGGTATATTCATGGCGGTGAACGGGAGCATGTCAAACTGGACCGCAGTGCTTTGAGACAATGCGCCATTGTGGAAAGCGCCACAGCAATGAATCTGACTTTGACTTCGATTGGCTAGCAGGGAAAAACAAGTTCTTTCTCTTCTCACGCTGTGTCCACATCAACAGGCTTTATTTTCAATAGCCTTCAGATCTGGAATTATATTTTGTATTATACTCTTGGTTATATCACGGTTACTATGCAGGACTTCACTAAATTATTCTTCACTACACCATTCTTTTCCATTTTGCTTCTATTTAGAATCATCTCAGTCCCCTCACCGTCTCGTCTCGGCTCGGCCATTCCTGGTTTCCGTCCTGACACTGATTGACTACTAAAATTCGGACTCTGTGTCCGATGTTGGTCTTGACTTGGACTTGGCTCTAGCGGTCTTGACTACAACACTAGCCCTTCCACTTCCCCTACACTGTCACCCTGGTCCCCGTATTCCTGCAGTGTCCCCATACGCTGAGGTACATGATCAACTTTATTCAACACGAGATTACTTATATTGCATCTCCGCACACACACACACACACACACACACACACACACACACAACATATATGCAACTTACGAAGGAAGTACTCTCCGGCATCTGCTTCGTAGTCTGCGTCTTCAGGAAAATGATCAATCTGTTTACACAGCCCTTTGAAATTCCCTGCAGAGAAAGAAAATGAGAGTGTAACTTATTTAACGCTTCATCTGGACTGACAGAGGCATTAAGTATTAATAAGAGGAGATGAAACAAAGGACAAACCATCAGTGATTTTCTTATTTCTAGCAAGGACAAGATAGACGATACGGCCAAATCTATGTAGACACCCCTTCTTATTATCTTATTAAATCCACGGAGTTCATGTGAGGAAACGTGAGACATGGAGGCTAAAATCACAAAGCTAACACTATGTAAGGCAGTTCGGTGAGAATTATGCCAGATGAACTTGTTTTGTGTGTGTGTGTGTGTGTGTGTGTGTGTGTGTGTGAGAGAGAGAGAGATAGAGAGATAGATTGAATTTAATACGATTCAGACTTAAAAGCTGAATCTGTGAGAGAAAGCAAAGGCACGGCATCGCCACCAGTGTGTGCTTAGCTCGTTTCCTAATTACGTGCCCTCCCAAAGCACTGCTGTTAAACAGACCCTTGTTAATTGCTGATTGAAGGATTAAAGACCAGCGGCTGTCCTTCAAACAATCACAGGGTGCCCACACACACACACACACACACACACAGGGCGACATTGGCACAATGGTGTGTGTACGTACCATTGGAGAGTTCATGAACGGAGAGAAGAAGAACAACATGACATGGGTTTCTCAGAAACTGGAATAGGTGACAAAACCTTCTTTAGAACGTGTGCTTATAAAAACCTGATTTCAAAATGTTTCTTCGTAAAGTGTGAACTCTTAGTGTGGCTCTTCAACGTCTGTAGGATCTACGATGGTTCTAGAATCTGGGGATGCAGAGCAAATCAAACTCTTTTCATCCAAATGTCGATCGTTCATGAAAATGCGTGTATGCGTGTTCTTGTTCTATCGTGCACTTGTGAGGACCAAACATGTCCTTACAATCTCTGTAGACTCTGTAGACTCTCACTTATCTTTTATTTGGAGATTTGCTTTGTCACTAATTTTTCTTGCGTAGCAGAAATAACATTAGACAAAAATCAAACATAAGATACGTCTGAGGTTAAAGGAGTCAAAGGTTTGGTTTCGGGCTCAGATCTGGGGAGATCTTTTTCTTGTCTTGATTTAACTTTAAAGTTTCAAAGGTTTTCCTATGATTGTGAGGACATTTGTTTCTCACAAATAAAGAAAGGCAACACACACACACACATTTGGCTTGCAGAACTTGGGAGGACTTTCCATTGGCATGAATGACAGTGAAGGACTGCTGGAGCAAATGAATGCTAGACTTAACCCTTAACCCTAAACTTTGCCACATTAACCCCTGTAGCCCAGTTTTTAATGTTTTCTTTATTCAAAGTTGTCATTTTTGTAAAAACAATAATAACGAGGTGAGGATAACAAACCAAACGAGAAAATGTGAACTTGTCAGGTTTTCCTAACATTGTAAGGACATTTGGTCCTCACAAGTATAGCAAGACAAGTACACACGTACACACAATTTCATCAACAGGATACATTTGGACGAAAAGGGTTTGACTGTGGACAAAATTTGACAAAAAAAATGTCCACAGATTCTAGAGCGATCATTTAAGAGATACGCCAAGATTTCACTTTAAAAGCAGTTCTTATAAGCACACAAAAGTTTTCGTTTCATGTCAGGGCTGTGGGAGTCCAGTGTCTGGTCTTATGGTACTGGATCATCATTTAGTCACGAAAAGACGAAGACTGAGGACTGATTTTAAAATCTATTTTGTTTTAACACCGATTTAGTTACTTGTTTTATTGCTAACTTAAATATTATTATTGCTTTAAATGACATTATTTACTTAATTTCACTATTACTTTAATATACCTTTAAGTATTTATTTACTTAACATCTAGCCCACCCATGGAGGGCGGGTCCCATTTTGAGTCTTGGTTCCTCCCAAGGTTTCTTCCTTCTACTTTCGGGAAGTTTTTCCTTGCCACTGTCGCCCTAATCTTGCTCAATTTGGGATTGGCCTTTTAACATCCTATAAGATTGTAAAGCTGCTTTGAGACGACGCTCCGTTGTAAAAAGCGCTATAGAAATACATTTGAATTGAATTGGATTAAAACCAGAAGGACAAGTAGGTCAAGGGTTCAGGTCCCACCTCTGCAAAGCAGTCAATGTTGGGTCCTTGGGTAAACATTTACATTAGATTACATTTTACGGCATTTAGCGGACGCCCTGATCCAGAGCGACACAACAGATACAGTCTTAGTCTTACAGGATTGTCTTTCAGGACTGTAAGAATGCATCACTCGTATCGCTCTGGATAAATATAAATTTGAACAATACATTTTTCTTCTGGGTTGCTCTTAAAATGCTTGGCACAGACCGAAAATCCTTGGCGTACTTTCGCGTGTGGGGAATATTGCTGTGTTAAGTGTTTTCGCGTGAAGCCGTTTCGGCTAGCCGGTAGCATTTTAGCCTTTTATTATCATTCAGAGCTGTGAGATTGACCCCGTTCTATTATCCTAAACAGAACAGCATGACTGGTGCTGTTGTCAGACGCCGAACTGAACCTGCTTTTGTAGTATTCAGTCTGTTCGGAATGCTTCACGGCTGGCATGTTCTCATACACCTCACACACGTGAAACAATCCTCTGTTACCATGATGTATAAACCCACGCTGTCTACAGACACGGGGCTTTTAACACACACACACACATTAAATGTATTATCATTCCTCACACATGTATCTGTGTCAAACACACACACACACGCTATATTTCACTTGTCCTGCATCAGCAGCCAAGCCAGGGGAAACTCACACTAATTCCTACCACTAAGTCCTATGTGCTGCGCAAGTTATTTAGTTAGTTATCCTGCTTAGGGTTGCGGGGTCCTGGGAGCACAGTGCGCAGCCCTCTGTGCCCTGATGAGGGACTCATGAGGCCCATCTTAGGCCCGTCCTGGCACGAGAGGATAATCCTTAGACACAGCCTGCATCTGAAGCCCAGTCTGGCTAAAAGGCACAGTCAAGACTCAAACACGGGTCCCTGTGGTGGCACTTACTCCCGCAGTGGAACTCAACCAGGACACCGCTGCAGACGGACAACAGGGAGAACATGCAAACTCCACACAGGCAGAGACCAAGCCAATGTTCGAACCCGGGTCTCTGTAGCTGTGAGGTGACAGCGCCGCAACAGGCATGTAAGTCGGTATATAAAATAAGGCTGCTTTGTGAAACATTTAGGAGTAGCCTTTTGTGAGCAGTGTATTTACTTCGCAGTAACGTTAAGGCTACGTGACTATGGTAAGGTCCAGTCAACGTCTATTTCAGGAAGCGACCTGAAAGTAATGGGGCCGTCAAATGGTGCTGCAATTCTGGAGACGTGCCCTGCAAAGGTCACACACGCAAGCACACTACGCACAGTGCAAAAGGTGGTAAGGCTGAGAAGTAACGTATATAAACACACACTGATAGATCGGATGTATTTCTGCATCACATGAGATATTCTTGTCGCTGGCCCTTACTTGAGGGTGAAATGAGCCAGAATATTGGTCATTAAAGCCTGAAGGTCTCAGGCATTTAGCTTTATTTTGCCAGTGAAGCTCCATGTGCTGCATGAAGAGATCTGACCTTGAGGCTCATCCAGTAACAACAACAAAAAAGTTATGTAAGAATATGCTCTTTTTGGAACCGGAGGAAAGCAGTCAGGGGTAATTAGAGTGTAAACAAAGACAAAGACAAATATCTGTTTATGTGAAAAACTACCATTGTAAAATGCATCAAGAGAAAGATGGGTGGTTCTAGTACTCATAGCGCGATCCTTAAATGTCTTAAATGTTTTGCAGGGGCACCCCGGGTTTGCAAGCGCTAGTGCAGTCCCAGCCCCTGCGTCTGTAAGGAACTCAATCACAGAGAACCTAGGCATGTGCAGGACACAGGGTACCAGAACTATAGATTGGAATCAGCAATCGGACACAGGACCAGACTTGACCCGAGACCGGCACACATTTGATCTTTATCAGTTATTACTCTGTGCTTGGACTCTCTCTCACACGGTATATTCCTGGCTAATACAGTCTCCCTCTCTGTTTGTCTCTCTCTCACTCACTCACTCACACACACACACACACACACACACACACACACACACACACACACACACACACAAAAACAACAACTCTCCAGGCCTCCGCTCAATAGCCAGTGTCTGTGAAGTGTGCAAGTGTTACAAGGCTTTTCAAAACACTTGTGTGGAGAGCTGAAGAGTTGGACAGCAGGGAAAAACAAAGAGTATACAAAGTGTGTGTGTCAGGCATGTTTAGATTCATATTAACCTCTCAATACAAAGACAGATGTAAAAAAAAAAAACCAAAAGAGCACAGGTAGAGATGGTACTATGGTCAATAAATACTAGCCCACTATTTCAGAAACCAGGAAGCCCAGGAGACCCGGTGGTGCTGGTGTGAAAACAATGAACATGAAAAACAAAAGAAAAGACAAAATATTTGGCAAGAAAGGTCACTATTAAGAGGTTTAATAATTAAGGAGGCATGACATTTTGATAAGCCATTGGAGTACAGCGCAATCCAAAAAAAAAAACCCTTCGTCAGTCCACTACAATTACTGCAACTGATTAATCACAACGGCGCTTAAAAACATCCAAACTTTAATAACGGTTTCTAATACTCCGAGGCTCCAAGGTCTCTAAATCCTGGCTGTAGATGAGGGTTTGATACAAACGTCTCCTGCTCGCTCGTCCGTCCCGTCCCCTCCAGTCTGGGTCACTGCACCGAGCTCGACCCTGTCATCTTCCTCTCACTCTCACATAAGAACAATAATAATGTGATCAGCGCTAAAGGGATATGGTTCATTTATGAGAAGGAACCAGCAAGGCCATAGCTCACCTCAGCCTCGGAGGCTCCGGCTCGGCACGAACCAGCTTGAACGTTATCCCAAGATTGATCGCACATTATTATAGCTGCACATATATTCCCCAGAGCCTATTCCTTTGTCTTCTTTTTTTTTATTGTGCAGCTTTAACGTGTTTCAATAAGTGGCCTGGGTGTAGCCCTGCGAATTTTGGCGAACAGACTTGTGTACCACCAGGAATTAGGCCATGCAATCTCATAGAGACATGATGAAATCTATACGCTCCTCGGATTACGTTGGGATATGTTTTTAGACTTTATGATAGGAATCCGATAATACACATAAATACTCACTCAGCAGAAACTGTGTTCTGAATTTTGTATCAAAAGATTTCCCCTGGCAGGGCATATGCTGTATGACATTCTCCTGTAGATGATGGCCCATCATCATCATCAGTCCACACATTCATTCAATAAATGAGAGGTATTCATTCATTCATTCATTCATTTTCTTCCGCTTAATCCACTCGGCAATTCTGGGCGCAAGGGCAGGAACAACCCTAGACGGGGCGCCAATTCACTGTAGCGCACACACATACACAGTCATACACTAAGAGCCATTTTTAGAGACACCAATTAACCTAACACGCAAGTCTTTGGACTGTGGGAGGAAACCGGAGTACCCGGAGTAAACCCACGCAGACCCCACACACAATGGACCCAGGCCGCTCCACCTTGGGATTGAACCCGGGACCTTCTTGACGTGAGGCAGCGGTGCCGCCCCACCGAGCCCTCCGTGCTGCTTTGTGTTTCCTAGATCTTGTTTGGTCTGCATGTAGGTGTTGTGAAGCTTTGGGCGTGTTCAGGCATGAGCATCTGGGTATCTACAAAAGGATGCAAACCAGAGTGCAGTCAGAGTGACCAAATTAACCCTAACCGTTCTGCTGAGACTGCATGGAGGCAGGGTACAAAATCTGTCCTTTGGAACAAAAAAAAACCTGTTCTACACAATTAGAAAATACATAGAAAATACATAAACGATTTTGCTCCATTAAACTAAATTCAGGATAAATAAATTCAAGGTTAACCCCGCCTCAGGGTAAGGGGGCAAGAGTACCTGGAGTAAACACACACGGCCATGAGGAGAACATGCAAACGACACACAGGCAGGACTTGACAGGACTGAATCTCTGGAGCTGTGTGACGACTGTGCCATGTCAGAAATGGTTCCTTACTCAATACTGTCTATATTGTACATACCACGTAAACCGTTATTAGCCTATAATGAACAGAACTGTAAGTGACTGCAGGCTTTGATCAGCACTGTTCAGCAGGCAGGCAAACAAGAACACAGCTTGCTGATGAAAAGAACCTCAGTAAATAAAGACTTTGCATTGTATCGTTCCAGATATGGTTCCCTCCCACGGATAGGCATCAGTGAAATATTAAAAAGATAAGGCATCCGGTTATTTCATTATTAAAAAGTAATAAATGTATTCTGTTCGCTCGAGTGGACCATCCACTCGTGTCTCATACTCTGTAGTTCTTTTTTTTTAACGTAAAAATTTGCTTACTGTTCAGTTTCAGCAGCGCAGGCTCCTTCTGAAGCAGAGTTGTTCACATTCCCGCGTGTTTGTTTTTGTGACTGCCGTTTGTGTTTTGACTGCACGTCTGGTATCAGGTGTCAGGAATGAAATGGTTTCGAGTCACAATGGTTTCGGTTTAGTTATCAGGCTCGGAACTGCTCCCGAGGCTCACTCTCAAACCGCTCTTACGAAGAAAATGGCTCACAGCGAAGGGCAAAGCCTGTTTCACGCATTCACACTAAGTTCCATGCCTACCTGCTGATGTTGTCTGGTGTTTCCTATACTCTACTGCACGTGTAAAACTTTTGGAACTCGGTGTCTGACGGCCTGGATTCGAACCCTGGATAAAGCTTGCAATGTGAAACTCATTTACGGAAAAACAATAAAAGCCGCTAGGGGTTGCACAGAAGGCCCCTAGTGTTGTCCCAAGCCTGGATTAAATTGGAGGGTTGCGTCAGGAAGGGCAACCAGTGTAAATCCTGTATTAAATCTAATAAGCGGATCAGGACGTTCCCCTGCCACATAACGGGAGGCCTGTCCATCGCAGGACTGGCACGGTTTTGTCTGCATACGAGTGGGTGACCTGGCAACCCCAGGACTCCACTTCCGGTGGCTCCATTCCACTTTTTATATCGAAACATTATTGGATATAAAATTATAATTCATGCAATGGCAGGCTTGTGCATGTGCACGTAAACATGTGCCACTTATTCAGTGGAACACCAGAACTCATGCAAAATGGATCGACCCGAGCAGAAAAGGCTGAATATTTCAATCAACATAAAAAAATAAAAAATAAAAAAAAAACAACCGGTGCATGGAATCTAACATAAAAGCACCTCGACGCGCTCAGGGCTTACAGTCATGAATAAATGTATCGTGGACGCTCCGAGTAGAGCTGCATGCTTTAACACGGCTGTAACATCCATTTTTCAGCTGTTCTTCCCGAACTTTCAGAGAACGGAGCTGCACTGGTGACTTTCAGAGCAGCGAGCATGAATCAGGGAGTCCGACATTGGGACGAATCTCACTGATATAGGTTTACTACAGGGGCGGCGGCTGCTCTTTCAAAGAAGGGAAGCTCGTTGTCAGCTTACATTATAACAGTGTGAATGATTGACTGACTAAACGAACTTATGAAACGATATGAAACTTAAGCAAGGAACTGTTGAAATTATGTTAAACTTGAACAAGGAAACACTATGAGTGTTTTATTTACAGTGCAAGAAACGACGCCAAACAAATACCAAGAAATGGGCTGCAGGTCGTCTTTCGATGCAAAATCGGTGATGGCACTGAGCTCCTAATGATTAAACGGGGAGCAACTTAAAGGGGGCTTTGGTACAAATGATGAGATGTACAGCCAACTACAGTAACATGTAATCTGCGCTAAAGATGGCAACGCATCTAATGTCACCTCGAGCAAAAGCGCGCAGAATATGAGGAAAGTCAAAAATGCCACAAGGTGATGTATTTTAAAGCATAAAATATATTTTGTTGCAATTGTTTGTTGCTGAAATATACTGCAGAATATAGAGCTGTCACAAAAGCAGCCTAAAATATCGTGATATTAATTTAAGAAACTGATTTGTGATACGTAGCTGATTCTTCGGCGTGAGCGTGTTCTAACACATTTGTGGTCACTCAAATGCTGCCTTTGAATTGTTGCCATTTTAGGGGAAGCTGAGATGATATAACTGCTCTAAAATGACAATATAACTAAAAAAACAACTTTTTTCCCAAATTTATTCCATTGCTTCACAATCCGTCCAAAGTTTCCTAAAGTGCTCAAATTCACAGACCTTGCCATAAAACGCTAGTGGAGTGTCCAGCGAATTTGCACCACTAACATATTGGTTTCATACGTGGTTCTATTTAATATTATCCATCCAGACATAACCAGGGCAGGGCTTGAACCAGGGTCCCGTCAGGACTGTGAAACACCAACACCAACCCGTGCAAATAAAAGCACTGATGGGATTCAGTGCCTCTCTGGCAGGTTTGAAGGGGAACAAACAATGGCCCAAATAATGTTAAGTATCAAGCGAAAGCAAACGTCACACGGCTTGTGCCTAGAGTAGTGACAGTGCTATTTCTTTTCTGATGTCACTCCATCACTGCAGCTCAAGTGTGTGTGTGAGTGTGTGTGTTAGTGTGGTTATGTAAGATTACAGAGCTTGTGCTTGGCTGTTCAAGGACAGATAGAGGGATTATGAGCACTGACCCAGGCAGAGAGGGAGGGAGCGAGTGCAGCAAGGCTAATTAATGTTATTTGAACCTGAATTTTAATGAGAGAATTAGAACTGAATAAAAGATGGAAGGAGGCAGAGAGAAATGTGAGATCGAGACAGACTGCTACGGGATGAAAAATGCAGCGCCTGCGTCACTAATAAAGCCCATCGAGGTACACACTGGTACGAGATGTATGCACGTCCAAATCCGTGTGTGTGTGTGTGCACGTATGGATGGACGTGTGAATCACTACGGGCAGAAATGGGATAGGGGTCAGACTGAGTCACCATTCTAGGTATTTACAAATGGCAAATACTGGAAATGTTCTGTATACGTCTCTCAAATTTTGTTTTATCGAACGAATAAAGCTTTCACAAGGAAAACAGGTTGACAAAGGTTTATTTTGGTCATGTATTTTAATGTATTTTAACTTCGGTAAAGTTTTCAGCCACCTTCCATGGTGAAGTTACTGAGCTAAAACAATGTACAGATTCGTATACGTAGCCTGCAATTCCACTGCTTTACCAGCAGATATCGCTAAGCTCACTAGGTCGTTTAAATTTTTTATTGCGCTACCCACATTTGTAGATACAAAATACAGGTATTGCCCATCTTACAATGGTTCGACTCGCAATATTTTGTCCTTACGATGGGAAAGCGATAACAGTTTGTGGTCCCCTTTTTGAATTATCCGCTGTAATTGCCTTCAGAATACTGCCTTTGCCAAATGTAAGATGTACGATGAGATATCACAGGCGCTTTGCAGACGTTCCTTCAGAGCGACCAATGAGAGCGATGGCGTTAGGAGAACCGCAGCATTGCTGCAGGTGTCGTGGTCTAAGCTTCGAACCAGCCATTGTAAGTCGCTTTATACGCGTAACGGAAATGTACAAAGTAGCTCGGCATAATTTACAGAAATTGATCCAGAGTGACACACAATTCACAAGGGTCTTGCTTAAGGGCGCAAAAGTGGCACCGTAGCAGTGTTAGGACTTGAACCTTGGATTTTTGGTCAGTATTCGGTACCTTAAACGCTGTACCCCAGCAGGATGTCCACAGGATGCAGGTGTAAGCATGCCCTGTGTAGAACGAAAATCTACAACTCACGGAATGGCTCCAAGAACAAACATTGAACATCTAAGCGGGGATTTGAAAAAGCACACGGCTTGGGTCTCCCTGAAGAAACTGCACTAATTAGGTGTGTTTCTACTAGCTAAATAAAGTACCTTAATCCACTCTCATAATCCACACAGAGCTCTCTGATCAAACATCTGATCCGTACTGTAATATGATGTAATGCTCCCCAAATTGTTACTGATCTGACAAGCGTGTTCCCCTCTAGATTCACACAAAGAAAAAATAAATAAATAAAAAAACACCTCGAGCGGAGAGCTCCGTTCTTTACATCATTCTTTCCTAATTAGATAATCTGCATTAAAACGCTTGGATAAAAAGGAGAGACGCTATTAAGCAGAGGAGAATTGAACGTAGCCAGAGGCAGCACTCCATTAACGATCTGCAAAAGCAGGTAGAAACGATGAAGCTAAAGTGCAGCGCTTTGTGCGCTCGCATTTCCAACGCTAACGCTGATGAACTAAACGGTATTAGTGTCCTAAAAACGTTAAGGGATCTTATAGTAATATCATTTAAAGTGCTGTGAAAGAAAAAAAAGAAATCAGAGTAATAAACATAATCAAAGATAAAGAAAAAACAATGCCATTAATCCCATTAATATAAAAAAAAGGGAAAAAAAGCGATTGATAGCAGTAATTACCTTAATACTACTAACAAAGGACATTATATTATATTATATTAAGAAATAATAATTATATAAACAATGAATATAGAAAAATTTAGGAATGTATAATAGAATATAATATCATATTTTTAAAATGGTAAGGTGGTCATGAAGATGAGAATTGTCTCCCAAAATCAGATTTGTTATATCTCTTGTGATTCAAACATTATCAACACAGAAAGCTCAAATCTTTTGTTGTTCATCACAGGTAACTGAAGATATAATTGATGATTCTGATGTCGGGAAAACGCAGCTGCCGTATCATAGCAACAGACTTCAACAACCGACACCCAGAAAGATCAGCAATTTCACCCAGCACTGTTACCCCTCATAACCAAACTCAGAAAAACCGCGACTGCGTAGATAAGAAACGTAGTGATCGTCTGAAGAATTCTTGCTGTTTGGCAGGTTTTTGTGGAACTTTTACATTAAAAAAAAATCACAAAATGTATAAAAACATCTTAAAAATGTGAATTGTAACAATAAAGGAATGTTCTAAAGGATAAAATATGAGTATTTAGAGTAAATATCTGTTGTTTATTATACAGTGTGTAGGATATGAGGTGCTGGAAGCTCGGTACGGACGGAGCA
>JAUZST010025997.1:0-30680 GCA_034779995.1 Parotocinclus haroldoi | reverse complement strand
TTTGGCTTCTTTTTTTGTAGTAAATGGAAATGTTAGGCAAAGACCTGTAGGTGGCAGTAGAGGGCTGGGGAGAAACTACATACTGTACACGTTTTTGGTCTGATTAAGTTGAATTTTGGTCCAAATAAGCGAATAAAATTACAGGTATATAACAGGATCTGTTTCTGTACTTTAGGATTCGGTCTGAATAAGCGTCTGGTGCCATTTAAGCGGAATCGACTGTATCAGCACTTGATAATGCCCGCAGCTGCTGAGCTGTGTCAAAAGTGGCGCCCAATCACAAACCACACCGAGATTCTCTTTGTGATTATGAACAATGTCTACATACTTTTGTCCACCTACTTCAACAACAAACCAGCTTCACGTTCTTTGCCCTTAAACAACTTCAGGATTGTGATTTCGGGATTCGCTAAACCTTGAGAACGTTCCATTGGCAGCCAGCCTGCACGGTGTGGAGCGTGCAAAGAGCAGACGAGGGATCTAAAGCGTCTGCTTGTTCCGTTTGCGCAGTTTACGAGCGCGCGACGGTTGCAATTCAGACTTTCTAACGCCGTGAGTCAGTATTAACGCATCAACCCCGCGGCACACAACGCCGTCACTCTGATCCGCCTCCATGACGTCTTCCGTCTCTTTTAGAGGGACACGAGCCAAGAAAGGGGCAGCATGGGAGCCCAAACACTGACTCATTTCACTTCTTAGCCCGAAGATCCACAGATCAGGTCTAAAATAGGAGTTATTATTATTTTTTTTTTAATATAACGGCACCCAGGTTAACCAAGGGTTAACTATGATGGCTTTCTTTCTGGCGTTCTTTCATTAACATTATCCTTTTTATCTAATCGATAAACGAACCACAATAACCACACCTCATACAACCTTTAATCCTGTGGGGTGATGCTTGCATTTTTGGCCCTGGTTTGACCCCCAATGTCTGGCCTTCCTCTCTTTAGTATCCACCAGGGGGAGACACAACACTACTTCGATCAAAACACACACCGTGAATTCAGCAGGACGGAACAGGAACGACTGCAGCTTCAATATGGCTTTATCTCAGAGGTGATGCTGACTTTTTAAACTCTCACCAAAAAAAACAAACAAAAAAAATTAAATCAATCTTAGGCAGGAAGCCAAAATATCACACCAATCATCCGTCAACCTTCCTGTTCCTTCAGAACTGAGGGAGGTGGAGACCTAAAAGACGTCTTCTGTAACTTCATAGCTTCTCCACCGTACTAAACAGTTGTCAGCGGACATCGTTTTCATCGCTCAGGAGTTTTTGCTTTTGAAATACCACTTGAATGAGGATCATCACCCAAAAAAACCCGGATCAAACCAGGCTTTCCTGGAGCCGTGACCCTATCCATTTGTTATATTTTCTGGGTTTTTTTTCGAAACAGCAATGGCAGTGCTTGGCTTATTGGAGTCTGGTTCTCTGGAAGCCGCTGATGCAGTTTGTCTCTTCTGTTAATTCACTTAGAGTTATTCTAGCAGCCTGTGCTGGAAATCAATTCCTCTTTAGCTCTGCCTCACAAAAACAAATCCAGCGGCGTTCTTTAATTCGCCGGTGACGCCATGTGTCCTTGAGCACCTCAGTGCCTTATAGCGAAACGTAAAAGCGTACACCTGCCCTCTCAATATTTATCTCGCCGCTTCCGTCGGGGAAGATCTAAAGCATTTGGTAGGCATGGTGAAGCCAGGTCTGATGTTGGAGCCAGGTAAAAAAGTCAAAAAGTCAAAAAGTAGTCGAAATCTTCCATTCATCCATTCCTCAGTCCATCCGTCCATCCTCACCCTTTGCTATATCCAGGAGAAGTTCTAAATAACGGCTGCCCTTCTATACCGGGTCAGCGCTGTCACTTCTCGCCGATCATTCAGCCATGCAATCTCTCAGGAAAGCGCAATCGGTTAAATCCAAAGCTAGGCTGGGGATGAGAATCACCATAATTAAGCTCAGGTCGTGGAAAAAAAATAAATAACCCGCTGTTCATTTAACAAAGACCCAGGACGGTTTAATATTCTGCAGAGGTACACAGTGTTTGGATTTAGAAAGCACCTCAGAGACGGACAAGCTGTTCCCCCACCCCCGAGTTCGACGTCGGACCGCATTGGTGACCAAGCATCTCAGAATTGGACTGGACACCATCCACAGGGCACGGATTGGAGTCAGTGATCAGACTCTCAGTATCTGGTGAATGCTTGGTTCCACGTGGAGATCCCATGAGAGGATCAGAATCCATCTGAAGATCTCATTCAGGTTCAGCCACGGGTACGACAGGTGAAAGGCATCCGTTTTGCGCATTACAAATCGAAGGAGCCTTAGTCGCTTGGAAAAAACACATCTCATAAAAGGCTTGTTTGTTACTTCTTTGGCTGCATCCAGATTCTAGAGGAGCCCGATTGTTATGCTCATCAGATCGGCGATCGACTCGATGGCCCTAATAACGTAATAGCACCCATCTGCAGGTCAGCCCATAATGACGTTCGTTACCGACGTGCTAAAAACCTTCATCTGCCTTTCCTCCATCGCCGCGTTAATAAGCCGAGCAGAACGCATCGGTTCCTTCATTACTGCACACCGCTGACAGAGCTGGCCTGTTAATTAGAGCAGCAGGGCAAAATTTGAATTGGGAAGCCGAGGCAGCATGACACCTTGAGCAACGATTAGCCTTAAACACTAATTTCACTGGCTGTTAGTGAGAGGAACGGCTCCAATTACTTACGGCAGGCCGCAGAGAAGACACGCGCGCCCGTGGAAAGGCTTGCGTTGTTACGCTCCGGTACGGTGCGTCAGATTTTAGGAGAGATTTCAGCAATTAGGGATTTCCTAAATCAGATCATCTGAAGACCTCTACAGCCAGTTTTCCTTACAAATCACCGTACAAAGCACGTGAAACGGTGTCGAGGAGCGAATCGGCGTAACGAGGCGATGTTAATTGGAAACGGGATTCTCGAGGTGGAAGACGCAACAACTTAAAGTGGCAAAAACAGCCACGCTGCCCAGACGAGAGCGTCGTTCAGCTAAAAATAGCAGGACCCCAGGCGGCTGGAAGCTCAGCATCACATAAATCAGAGGCTAAAAGCCAGTAAAAGCCATCGGAGCAGCTTTTCGCCGTTTCCTTCAGAGATCGAGCTAAAGCGGACCGCGGCAAACGAACCGATTTGAAACGAGTTTCATTTACGGAATAAATGCGCACTCGAGGGATTGCTTGGCTCACAGTACATCAGAGAACAATAAAAAAAAGTGGTGGACTGAGCATGCCACCAAACTCATGGGGTCCCGGGCTACCCTGGCGCAAGGGCAGGAACTACCCCAGACGGGGTGCCAATCCATCAGAGGGCACACACACACACACACACACACACACACACTAAAGGCCACTTTTAGATTAACCTAACACGCATGACTTTGGACTGTCGGAGGAAACCGGAGTACCCGGAGTAAACCCACGCAGACACGGGGAGGACCCAGGCCGCTCCGCCCTGGGACTGAACATGGGACCTTCTCGCCGTGAGGAAGCGGTGCCTCCCTCACCGTACTATATTTTATTCAAACATCTTCCCTTATCCTTTAATTAACTAGATCACCAGGTTTAATTCTTACATTCTAATGTCTTAATCACTCTGCCAAGCAGGCACAGCTGGGTTCTTGAGCCATGCCCTCTTGACCTCCCAACTGTATTAACTGTAAATCCTCTTAGACAAGGGTGTTTGCTAAATACCTAAATGTACACACATGGCATGGAACAGGATCTACATATCAATCTCCGGGTTTAAAAGGTTGGAAAGGGCACAGGGTTAAATCGTGATGACTCGTGGGTTTTGTAACCTTTTTCCCCCCATCACAACCAACGACGGAGAAAGATCTCGGCTCCATTTTCTCCAGCTCTCTGGCCGCACGCCGCGTACGCCGCCGCAGAGCGTAACGAGAGGAACTCTAATGAGCCCCAGCATCCTGCTACACGTCTGGATGACACCTTCTCTTATTAGAGAATGAAATGTCGGTCTGGTTCCGCACCTCGCCGGTGTTGCCTGCCGTCTCCCAGTCCTGGCGTTGACATTTTTCCACCTGCCATCATAATCAGTGTCACTTTTAGTTTTTGTTCACCGGGGTATGGCAGGACGTGGGAATTTCCGCTTCGGCTCGAGAACATGACTCAGGGAGCTTATGCCAAGAGAGGTATAACATAGTAGAACATTTATGAAGGCTATAATAATAATAATAATAATGTGTAAGGACAGCATGGCAGGGCAGTAGGTATATTCAGGGGCACTTCTGCAAAAGCCTGATCAGCAATGGTCTTTTACGAAAGGCTAGAAGCCAAGAAACCTCCTTTTTCGGAAAGGGAACAGGGTAAAAATGCTATGATATGCCACTACAAACTGAACTGAAGACCTGTAAAAAAAAAAAAAAAGAGGATTATGGAGTGACAAATACAAGTTTGCTAAAAAATCTCTCAGTTCGAACGGCGACCCAAGACTTGCTTTATTTGGTTTATTTTAATACTTAACGTTTTTTAAGTATAATACTCGTTCCTTGCACTGAGAGATGTTCATGCCTGGAGTTAGGGATCTCTGTTCTGTTATTCATGAGACCAACTTTAGAAATTACACTGAAGTATTTGTTTTCCAGCCTTCCCTTCAGAGCCGCTTGTAAAGACCCGGAATCATACTTAACCAATGAACTCTAAAACAACAGAGCAATAAACGGACCTAAAACTAATCGTGGCAGCACGAACGGCACGGCTTTGTTCACTTAATTACATTTTCATGATGTGCAATGCCCCATTCATGCAGTTATTAGACGAGCCATTTCCCTCAGCTTGTCCGCCGACAAAAGACGATGGCATTTATCAGCAGCTCTGATTGATTAACGATGTTAAACAAATTGGATTTTTGCCATGCCCAACTGACCTAATCCTCAGACACCATGCGCGCACGTTGTTTACTGGCTAAACGCAGGGATTCCAGTGTCACCAGGTGCCCAGCAAAGGCGGGAGCAGGGGCTCTTTGTGAGTCCCGAAAATGAGGCCGAACAATTCTTCTTTCTTCTTTTTAAACCTAAAAGTTCATCGAACGCCAAACGTTTGGTTCCTCACAGTTTGTGCATGCCCCTCGGACGGCACTGTGAGAGGAAGCTGTCGCGCTGCCGCGTAAAAGTCAGTTGTGCGCCACATTGAAACGATTTGGCGTTTACGAAATCGAGTCTCCCATGCAGCAGAGCGCATGCGGTGCGTTTTGGGACAACGTTCGGCACGCATAACGTGCAATTTCACAGAACGTTAAATGAGGCGTACCTGGGCGCACGTTTGTTTTAATACGCGACTTATCCATGACACTATGTGCCTTATCACAGCCTCTAAGCTGTGCTCATTCAGAGGGAGGAGAAAGACCCCAGTGAGGAGCAACAAGAATAATAGCACCTGCCACAGGGACAGGAAATGGGATCTCCACCCATTACAAGGCACAGCAAAGAAATACAGCTTTAATATACTCACTGTCCACCTAATCAAATTTTCTTTAATAAAAAAATAAAGACTATTTATGACTGGGCTAGAGGAGGAAACATTTCCCACTGAGAAAAGCGTCTGGCCGTCTGACACAGGACTGGTGGATTGGATGATTGTTTACAGGGGCACGGGTGTTACTGTTCTATATGGTTGAGAGGTGGTGGTTTAGGAGTCTCTCTCTCGCACACACACGCACACACACACACGCACACACACACGCACACACAGAGAGCTCAAATAAATGAAGACTGAATCTGATGAATCACTGTCACGGTGTTTTGACACTCTTGGGTGACCGTACACCCTACTGAACAGTCAACATGGGGGCACTCTGGTCCAGTTGGACATGTTTCTGTTCGCCACTATAAATATATCCCTTGCTACTCGATAATAATTGAGTTTGCATCTCATTTGCATACTTGATTGAACAACTCCCCTTGACTTTTCATTTGCTCTTCTGATGATCTATTTATATATATATATATATATATATTTTTAAAAAAAAGATTTTCCAACCTTTAAATTGACAAAACAAGCTAGAAGAACAACACCATTTTGCCTTCTGGTTTTCCCTTTTCTGTCAGCAAGTGTTGCAAGGTCGCTCATGACACTTTTCTGTCGTTCAGACGTGAACTAGGTCTATATAAGACAGATTTGTATTTCGTTAGCTTTCAGAGCGAGCAGACGTCGAACGGGTTGACGTTACAGGGCGCCAGGCTCGCGCCGCGTTACAGTGTTTTTCCTCCTCTCCTTATCGTCCTATAAAAATGTATTAATGCCACCCTCTAGCTAGGTCAGGTTCCACTTCCACTGCTTCACTTTCTCCGCTTAAAGCGGGGCCTGTTATTCACGGAGCTGCTCTCAGCACGTGTCTAAATGCCCCAAAGCGTCAGGGAGCGTTATTGAAGGGAGTACCTGTGCCCGTTTCCTCGAGAACCCAACACGGAGCCACGCGTTTCGCCCCCGGACGTCGCTCTCCATCAGCCACAGATCGCGGCCATCTCGTCAGGCGAATTATTCCAGCCTTCCTGTCACAATATTGGATTTATGAGCTGTGATCTAATCACAACCAGCACAAGGTCTCCCGCCTCTCCTTTTTCCCTGGCTAAAATTGGGCGAGGTGATCGATGGGCAAGGCAAAGCAAGGGAAAGCGGAGGGGAACAATCGCAAGGGTAATAACGGTCACACATATAAGGCATTATTAGTTTCTCCTGATGCAGGGCAGGGAGGCTGAGGAGACCCGGTTCCTCCCTCACCCTTCAGACACACCCCTGGGGTAACAGGGTAAGCATCTTGCTCAAGGAACAACGTGCCAAATTTCGCACAGACACCCACCAGGCGCTGCGCCGTCGTAATTAGAACGTCGCATTCGGTCACAGCGGCACGTTGGTGCCATTAATTGAGACCGCGGATCGATTGGGAATGCGCAGCGTGAAACTGTCACGATCACGGGTGGGGGGTGGGGGGAAAGGGCTATGGGGAAAATAACATCATCCCGTGGGCTGAAGCCTCTCAGGTTGTCAAACAGTGACGGCAGGAACGCGTGCAGCCCGAGCCGGAGGTGCAAAAACAAGAGCAGCACCCTCAGGGGAGATCAACGCAGCCTGCTTTGTCACATGGCAGACGATGCGGAAGTTGTGCAGATGAGGCACGGTCGAGGAACAGCGCGAGGGACGAAACGGACGGGGGAACGAGACAGAGACAGAAGACAGAAGCGTAAATAAGCCTCTTGTTCATTGGCATTCGTTACCTCAGCGTCCATGACCGACAAGAGCGTGACCTGCTCTCTCGCTTCCAATCTCGCTGATGAGCGAACGAAAGGTGTCACCAAAAGGCACGGGACCGCCGTTTGCACGCCGGCCTCGCACCCCACCAACCACCCCCCACCCCGAATCGAGGCTTCGGCCGTAAAACGAAAAGCGCCGGAGCGCCGAGCAGTCCTTACACCCATTAATTATTGAACCGAAGGCATTAGAGAGCCGGTGGGCCGAGCGAAAAAAAGATTACAATTTACCCAGCGCGACCGTTAAGCATTCAGGAGCTCGCTCATTAAAGCAGCAGCGCTGAAGGGGGACCCGTTCGTGCCCGGCGACTCCCTGACGAAACGTTAAAAGGCGACGAGCAAATTAAGACATGCAATATTAAATATTCCACACTGGGTTTTACGAGAGTGGGTTTTTTAGACCGATGGGATTGCACGGATTTCACTGATCCTCGATGAAACGAAGATTTCACGTCTTTATTTTAGATTAACTAATGAAATTCGTAGAAATCTTTACGTTTCTCCCAGCAAGTAACGGGTCAGGGGGCCTATCTTTTAGGTTATGTCCAAAACACGGCCGCCATCTTGAAGGTCGCAATACTGGATCAAAGGTATTTTCTCCAGTGGGAAGGTGGTCATGTGGGGTATCGGAGAAGACAGGAATCGACTGCAGCGTTCACATTTGCAATATTTGCAGTGCAGGTTCAAAACTTATCGATACGGAAATCTCTCAACTGTAGTCGCTCCTCAAAAGGTGGCCGAAGACGGAATTGACGACTCGCAGCCAAATTCAGAGAAACCGGGACTGTGGATGATCCCCCTCCCTGTTATAATGGTACTCTTTGCAATGGAAAAGTCAATGACAAAAATTGCTCAAACCCCAATGCTTGTTTTCTCTCCTAGACATCTTATAAAAGGTTCCTACTGCCTCCCCGCTTCAGTTTGCGTCTCATTTTGCAGTCTGTTTGATAAGCAGCCACTACGATCCCATTTCAGAACAGATTGCGTTTAGATTCGCCGTCGTCTAAGCGGCAATATTTCACCTGCCGAAGCCTCGATGTATTCAAACGCCCGGCAAAAACGCGTCCGTGTATCCAGGGTGGAAATGATTTCCCCCGCCGGAGCGTGAACTCCATTTGCTGATTCTTATCCAATTCGACTGCAAAAACGCATTCGTTTCTCACGTCGGTGATGAATGGCAATGCTCGTGCGGGCACAGCAGATGAAAACAGATTCAGGACACGAGCAGTGTCTCAGCTTTAATAGCGTTCGCGCCGACTCTTTTTCAACGCCCGAGAGCTACGAGATCTAGAGCGATAAACCGAAAAACGCCATTCTAACCAACCAGACAAAGCTGATAACGTGCTACAGTTTTCTTCTGAATGACTTAACCTGATTTAAGCTCATGCATTACCATCATGGTGCCTACGGGAGACCAGTATACCCACTAAAAATATACAGATTTCATCACATTACGAGCCGAACATGAAGTCAGGCATCCCAACACCATACCCAAATCGGGCCGCCCCTGCAAACAGGATGACTAAGAGGCCAGCGGCATGAAGAACAGGTCTTTAGAGTTACAATAGGAAATCAGGAAAAGGAACCTGCCTTATATATAGCTGCCTCACGCCCGAATAACAGAAAACTAGAACCCTTGCGACACCTTTCAAAGTTCTGAAACTGTACCAAAAGTTTTCATGTTGTGCTTTAATTGATTTGATTACTTACAACTAAACACTTGGGCGGCACCGGGGGGCGGCACCGCCGGCACGTCCTCCCCGCGTCTGCGTGGGTTTACTCCGGGTTCTCCGGTTTCCTCCCACAGTCCAAAGACATGCGTGTTACTCTAAACTGGCCCCGACTTGTGTGTGCGTCGCCAAGATGGCCACCGACGCCCGCAGTGACGTTAAAGAAGCCAAATAAACGAACAAACAAACACTTTGGTCCTCACTCTTAACCGTTGAGCACAAGACGTACTTGTACACAAACTTTCCTCCCAAGCAATTCTAAATTCTCTATTGGTACTTGCCGATTTCTTAAAATGCGTCTCCAAACCCTCTCCGAGACGAGAAGATCCCCGGCTCGACGTATGCGGTGACACCCCCTTACGCCTATCTTTAGAAGCCCCTGAAAGCCATGCTGCTATCCGCAGGGAGCCTGGCATCTATGCTTTCTCTTCTGAGAACGCAAAGAATGGGAAATCCGAGGACCGCCGTCCGGCTCGCTGCGGGGGCTTTTTCAGATTAATCAAAGACATTGCTCTCATGCATAAGTCATGTTGCTGTGAGGAGTAAACACCGAAAGCAAACGGAGCTGGAGAGGCAAATATAAAAGACAGGCGCCCGTCTCTGATCGTTCGTTCTCTCGGGTCAGGGCTCCTGAAGGAGCTTCGAGAGCTTTCACGAGCAAAGGGAACAAGGAGCTCGGTTCCTTCAGGCTTCAATCAGCAGATCTAGGCACGACATCTCTCCCAGGAGCTCAGTCCAAAAAGCTGTCTAGCTGGGCTCTAGTGCTAGATCAATCGAACGCCCCTCATCCAATCAAGGTTCTCTCTCCGTGTCGCCTGCAAGACCATCCAGAAATGAGGCAGACATTTGTGTCGTCAGGCCTAAAAGCTAGAGAGGATCGCAATGAAGCGGTAGAAACCCTGCAGTACAATCTTAATTCCTGTAGAACTCTACGGCACGGGTTCTAACAATAACGCACATGGGGCTGGTAAGGAAACGTCTGATAAGATGAGAGATTTGAGTTTTGGCGCCTCTGGGCGACTGTTCAGACGACGATGTATTGAAAAACGGCACTCATTCATACCGTCGTTATTTTATTCCGCCTTTGTGGCGGATCTCCACCGATAAAGGTCGAACAACGAGAAGGTCGCCGGAACAAGTTTTCAAAAATACAATACGCTCAGTGCATCAGCAAACTCGTTTTCTGCCCCTGCTTCAATTATACCGCCACGCGGTGTCGGAACAAAAGGCTTTAGAGGGGCATCGACCGAGCCTTCCATAAAAAGCGGGAGCTCATGGCTGGTCGCTCTGTTCTCAGGGGTCGCGGGGTGGAATGAATCCAGCTGAGCTCATTGCTATTCACTGGACCTCCGTGCAGCATTTTCATCCCTTTAATGAGCAAAAGACACCCTGAATAAAACGTATTTAGCATAATAAGGACTTTGGGGTGTGACAAGAGTACGTAAGGAGCTATGAAACGTTAAAACCGACTTGATTTCCACCGTCCCGTTTCAGATTTACATATCAAGTTTCAGCCGTTTATCCTTCTCAGGGTCGCCGAGACCCGAGTCCAGAGCCATGTTACCTGCCATGTTGCAAGCACACCCCAAGATCTGAACCAGGGCCTTCGGGGCGGCTGCTTCCAGCACGGGACGCACAGCTCACCGCGGAGGCAGGACACAAACCAGGCAAGCTCAGCATTTAGTCGCGAACCTGGTTCGTAACCCACCTCTGATGAGATTATGGACTTGAATTCAGAATTGCTTGCATCCTTGCTAAGAAAAAGTCCACCAAGTGGTCCCTGGCACCACAGGTGCAGGGCTGCCCCCATTACAGTACATCCGCTTTAATTAGGGTTCCTTCATTCTGAAGTGTGATGTCATACGTGTTTCTTAATGAGCCCATAACCTACAAAAGTCCCACCAGTATGTTTATACTGCTCGCGAAAATAATTTAAGATGAATATATCCCTGATTGTACAGACTGTACGTACTCTCTGCTTGGATTACGTGCTTAAGAACCTATTTAGGCCCATATATGAAAAGTAGAGATTTAAATAACGACGCCCTTTTCCTTTTTAACTATAGTGTAATGTAACGTTAGCTCTGCTCTTTTGTGAGAGCCCATAAAGTTTGCACGCGTTTGTTTGGGATTTAAACAAGATTAAATGGGAGATTACCTTCGACTGCGCTGGACTTTATAAGCTTAACAGACGATTTGACGAAATTGCAAGGATTACATGGGATTGTACAGATTTTACAGGGGGCGTTCGAGATCCCATACGAGTAAATCTCTAGTAAAAGGCATGAGCGTTCAAACGGGCAGGAGAACGCTTGCCGATTCCGTGTGTAGGGGAGGAGCCTGGCTGCGTTCGGTTTGCATCCCGAGCACTGACTGGCTGGAAATGTGCGCTTTTGAAAGCGCTGGCGGTGAGCACAGTCACTCAGACCGACAGAGAAGCGCGCACGCACACACACACACACACACACACACACACCGGAGTTACCGAGACAAAAGTGCCACCTTTATCCGGATGCTTGAGGATCTACAGGTGATGTGAGCCTCGGGATGGATGTGCAATCACTCGGACGAAAGGATTGGAAGGCGAGGGAAGCTGGATCGGACGGGAAGGTAATAAAACACACTTAGTGCAGACGGGGGAATACCAGCGCTCTGTGTGTGCGTGTGCGCGTGTGTGTGTGTGTGTGGGTGCACATCGCTGTTTAATACATGTGGGGTTTGAGCCCATATTTTTATGATACATTGACATAAGGCTTTATAACCATATGATTATATAACAGTGCTTATATCTACTCTGTTTCACCACTCGTTTGCTCCAGGAATTGTTTGACCGGTTAACCGGCTTTACAGTGACTGCAGAATTAATTTATGTGGTAAAAGTTGCATTACGGACCTATTTTTTTGAAAGCGTAATGACAGGGGAACGAGCCACGCCTCTCTGTTCGGTTTCATCCATCTGTTCCCGTTCTTATATCAACTCTGGACATGATAACGAGCTTTAAAAGTCTGCTTTGTGTCGGCTCAGGTCATCATAATAAAGCTTTTACTGCTGGGAATTTTGTATGTTCTCCCCACCTCCTTGATGTTACCCGGTGACTGGCACCTGGCACCTTGCTTTTGGCGGACGTTAATAGTTTATATAATTCAAAACAACAGGTGTCAATTATTGAGAGCCGTTACAGGATTTGCCCGCTTTAAGGGTTTTAAAAAGGGTTTGCCTTGCAGTCAAACCATCATTAAACACAAAACTAGACCCGAGCGACACCGCTATGGAAAGAGAGGCTTTAGGGGCGATCCCGGGCAGAATGGGGAGCACGACACACAGTGGTGACATGATAGAAACACGAACTGATGACTTGTTTACAGGAAAGGGATAAAAAAAAAAAAAGTCCGTCCCACTAAAGGGTTCATTTGCAGTCTCTGGTGGCTGTTGGATGAGGATTAAAGAATTAAAGGACGTGTGCTTAATCTACACACTAACATTCTACACACAAGCCCGGCAGGTAAAGCGCTTCGATAACGATTCGGATCTGGCATCAAACGAAATGCGATTCCGTTTAGCCAGAACGGCAGAGAGAAAGAAAGAAAGAGTGACGGGCCAAGAGAATTATAAACAGCACTGTGTAGAGATTAAAAAGCATCTCTGGGCTGAAATCCAAATGCCCCGTTTGCAGCAAAGGAGAGAAAATAAGCGCATTAACTGTATTCTTTCCTTAAAAAAAAACCCAAAAAAACCAGCTGAGCACTTAATAAGTGAAAGGGGGACTGTAGAGCCAGCACTCGAGCCCTCCTGGTCTATCCTGTGCGCCAAGCCCCATAAGTGACGACCCTTGCTTTGCCAGAGGCCGACTATGAACCGGGTCAGTAAGCAGAGCGCTGGACTCCATCGTTTGGAATCCCTGGTTCGTAAACGACCACTGGCGAGGTGAAAAACTGTCCTTTAGAGAGCTGAATCCACAGGTCTGGAACGCAGGATAGATCATGAGAATCCCAAGTTCACAAGGCAAAAAAATAATAATAAATTCGGGAGACGTATGACACGAGTCCAAGAAGTAACCCAGTAACAATGTTAGTCTCAAACCAACATTTTTCCCCTGCTACAGGTTTAACGTGCGTCATCTCCAGACGAGGACCAACGCCCGACCTGGACGTGCACAAATGAAGCGCCCCAAAAATCCAAACGTGGATCCGTCTGTTCAGCCAGCTTTCACTTAGTGAGCTGGAACCATGGCGAAACCTTTCTACAGACTGCAGCGCTTTTTACGGCGTTCCCAGCTGCCGTTTCTCTTCCTGGGCGTGGCTTATATCACGGCAGGCAGCGTGCTGCTGCTCCAGCGCTCCAACGGGACCTCGTTTCAGAAAGGGGCCAATACTCCCTCGGTGTTACCTTCCATGGACGAGCCGAGTGTCAGCAGGATCATCCAAGACGTGGAGGGGAATCCGAATCTGTCCGGAGCAGATCGAGAGGCTTTTAGGACCTGGAACTTAAAGATGAGGTACCGGAGACGCCACTGGATCCAGGCGGAGAGAATCAAGCAGGAGAACATGGTAGATCAGTCACGCCGAGAAAAGAGACGTAAAGGTAAGGCCTGACCGAAAAAACACGCTCTTGTAACGAATTCAATCTCGTGAGCTGATCACGAAATGTTTTTTTTTTCCGTACAGGAACCTACATCGGGTGCTTCCTAAACGACGACAAACAGTACGCGCTTGGGGGGACCGTGCTTTACGACTTCCGCAAAATGACCAGCTCCTGGTGCCAAGATACGTGTTCAGAGAGGTAAACGCGGAAAAGAACCTGGTTCAGACAGAGAAACGGGCAGAGAAACAAAAACTGCCGCTTTCCGACGCCTCACGCTCATTTCTCACGTACTCTTACACCTTTTTTTTTTAGCTCATTTTTAGCTCATTCTTCGAAAATAACAATCCAATAGGAAAAACGACCATCTGAGGAGCACGAGTCCATTTACAGTGCAAGGTGCATTCTCAGATTTCTCTAGCATGCAAAAAAAAAAGCACATTTACAGCACGTAGCAGGAGCTCCTCTCCAGAGCGACTTGAGAGCTGAAGGTTAATGGTCTCGCTGAAAGGCCTAACTAGAGGCGGCAGCTTGGTGGACCCAGGATTTCAGGGTCTCTCGGTCTTCCGATTAACAGCCCCGAGCCAGGACCATTAAGCCACCTCCGCCCTGGTAAGTTAGTAAGCTGAACTGGGGTAGAGAAGCATAAGAAGAAACGTCTGTTATCCCATTACAATGGAGCCAGTGTTTTAGCACGGGCACAGGCGGCGGAACACGGGCGTGGACGTTCATGGAGCTGGTCCCCTGTCTCTGAGGACCTTTTCATCTGGAGGAAAAAGCGGCTCACGTGGAAGAAGGGACAGCTTAAGAACAACATTCCACTTTCTACCCGACACCGAAGGTGAAACGGATAGCGGCATTCCGGTGCCGGCATCGGTGCTAACCAGGCAGACCGTTATCCCGTCGCCAGGCAAAGGAGGCACCGGACTCTCAGCCAGAACCACACGCTCGCGTCATGCTGTGCCAATGATGCATAATTAATACCACCGAGACATAAAAGAGCATGGGTGGGGGGGATTAAACGGAGAGAGAAAAAAGCGAGCTGCAAGTCGAATGCCAAAAGGTTCGATATTCAGTGCGACTGGATAACAGTACGGAGCTTCAGGGTGCCAGTGTTCCAGGACAGATAAACACAGAACGTACGGGACCGCTGTTATGCTACTGATCATGGTCCACTGGGTTACGTACGAACACGTAGCCTGAACAGACAGTCAGAGAGCAGCTGCCTCGTTAATGAGCTGGGTTTAATGAAGAAAAAAAAAAAACACATTCGAGCACATTTCCTCTGGACGTCAGGCGTCTATCAGTATCTGCTCTTCACACAACCTTCTGATTTCCCAGAATGTGAAATGAACGACCAAGTGCCTTCTGCGCTGGAAACAAAACTGAAGCCCCCTGGTGATGTAAAAATGCAACCGCGTTAGATGACGTCATAAAGGCGCATCGTCCAACCCCGCGTTGTACAGCTGCACCCCGAAAGCATTATCCCGGTCCGTTGCAAAAGCTCACAAGGCTGGGGTGACGGCGGCAAGAAAAAAAAACCACGACGAGGGACCAAGCCTCCAAAAGAAACCAAACCCCCACCCCCCTCGATCGGATCTCCGATGATCGCCTGCCGGATTCTGCGCCGGCGCGACCGGTGCGCTATATGGATCCCACGTTCTCCTTGACACCGTTTAAACAAAACAAAAATGCAATGAATAGGTTTGCAAACACTCCAAATGCACGGTCGGTAATTAAAGCTTGCCTCTTCTCCAGTGGGTACAGGTTCGCTGGGTTGGAATACGGCACCGAGTGTCACTGCGGGAACAGGATCGACGCTCCTCAGACGCGCAGCGAGGACTGCAACCTGGACTGCAGGGCAGAAAGGGGGTCGCCGTGTGGAGGCGTGGCCAGACTGTCCATCTATAAGGTGGACGAGGGAGTGCCTGGCGGCAGGAGATGTGAGTGCCTAGGGTCACGTTTCACGTTTTTAAACATTGGCGAGAACGCTTGGTCGCGATTTGCTCCCTCTCCTCCTCAGACAGAAACGTGCACCACTATGGCTGTTTGCGGGCACCAACGAAGGCCAGCGCTGGGTTCCTGGTCCAAACCGGCCAGTCGAACATGACCGCTCAGTTGTGTGTGGAGATCTGCACCGATCAGGTTAAGTACTGCGTCCCTATTAGTTTGCCTTTTTGCACGCAGAAGCCACAGCTAGCTTTCTTGGGCTGATTCGCAGGAGCTGCCTTTAGCGATGCCGAGAGGGCGGGACTGTCTGTGCGGCCACGCCTCTTCGCTCCTCCTAAGGCACAAGAACGTGGCGGAACGGAGCAAACCTGAAGCCCGTACCTGTCGTGAAGGCTACCTAGAGGTGTACAGTACTCCTGTGCTAGGTAAAGGACACGCAGACTTCGTCACCTAATCCTAATCTCACTCACACAACAGACGCACAAACGCTTCCTCTACACTCACAGACCTGCATGGTCGTGTTTCCCCACACTGTCAGCGTCCCGGTGCAGGGAGAAGACGTTCCTCTCCGAGAGCTCGTCCTCCCTCACGGCGCTGTCCAGCTTTCCCGGAGCAGGGAACACCTGGTTACGGCACCTCGTCGAGCTGGCTACGGGCTTCTACACGGGCAGCTACTACTTCGACGGCTCTCTGTACAACAAAGGTGAGGCAACGTTCACAAGCGGCGTTCAAGCAAGTCCAGCAAGTTTGGAAATGTTCAGCGATTCTGGCTTTTTAAAGGAGAACAAACGTCCGTCTTTCACTTGTTTTGTTTTTTTTGTTTTTTTTTGGTGTTTCTTTTACGACAAATGCTTGGCCATGTTCTTTAGGATTCAAGGGCGAGAAAGATTCCTGGAAGAGCGGAAGAACCATCTGTGTGAAGACGCACGAGAGCGGCCAGCAGGAGATAGAGACATTCAACTCGGCCATCCTGTTAATCCGGAACCCATATCGCTGCCTCGTGGCCGAGTTCAACCGAAGGAACGGAGGGCACCTGGGGTACGCAACAGAGGCACACTGGAGGGGTCACGGTAGGTTTAGAGGCCGCGCACAGAAAGTTCTCTGTATTGATAAGGAGGGTTTTTTTTTTAAAATCTGTACACATTTCGTAGACGCCAAAAGAGGGACGACACCTGACCTTCTGGTCCACAGTCCAGTACCTTAACCAGTGAGCTACCAGAGTTTCACTGGGGAACTGGGATCTGTAAATATAAATTAAAATGGTTGATCTCGGTAGCAGCAGCTCCCCCTCTCCCTCTCCCTCCTCTCTCTCTCTCTGTCTGTCTGTCTGTCTCTCTCTCTCTCTCTCTCTCTCCCTGTCTCTCTCTCCCCCCCCTCTCCCTCTCCCCCTCCTCCCCCCCCTCCCCCCTCTCTCTCTCCCTCCCCCTGCCCCCTTTTTCTTTCTCTGTCAAACCTGTATCCCGTTTTCTTAAATCCCGCAGAGTGGCCCGAGTTTGTGGAGAGCTACTCGTCATGGTGGGCGTCACACGCTCTGGCCTGGCTCAGATTCTCCAGGCGTGTCCTGGTGGTGCACTATGAGAAGCTCCAAACGGATCTCATGCACCAGCTGCGACTCGTCACCAACTTCCTGAACGTCAGCGTGCCCGACGACAGGCTCCTGTGCGTCCAACTCAACCGAGACGGCCAGTTTAAACGGGCCGGATCCCTGCGCCTCACCTTCGACCCGTTCACGCCGGACATGAGGGCTCGTATCGGAGGATACATCCGGCTGGTGGATCGTGCCCTCAGGGACAGAAACGTGAGCGGGCTGCCTCAGGAATACACGTCTAGTCGATGACCTGGGGGGGGGCTCCATAAACGAAGAACCTTCAAAACAAGTGCCTGGGAGACTCGGTTTTTCACGGTTTTTTCCTGTTCCTGTCTTTCTGACGGTGGCTCCCCCCCCTCCAAACCCCCCAAACAAACGGGGATTCATACATTAAATCAGTCTGCTCACCTGCTTGCTTGTGATTGGCTGCATTCTCACCACACGCTGATTATACCCAGGATGTTCTGGTTTAATAATACAGATAAACAATAACATACTGGATATTGGGATTGTTTTATTTTCCTTATTTACGTGATGATATTGGGGTGACCAGTGAAGCAGCTCTTATTTGTTCATGCCTTCATGTTCAAGTCAAGGAGTTTCATCAGAACCGAAACAAAACCGGGAACGTTATGGGCATCAAATCCGCCTTACATGGTACGTCACAGGAATGAGAACGCAAAAAAAAAAAAAAAGATATTTTAAAGGAAACGATAACTGTATTGGGTGCAAAAAGGTTACTCTGGGTGAACCTGAGCAGGGACTTATTCGCGTCCTGATTCCCTTTGAAAATTGGACGACGTATTTAGAACGCCTCCGACGCCGGGTGATCGTCGCATAATGTGAACGGACACTCATTTTAGTGCAGGTAATTATCCCACCCCGTTTAGCCTGCAAACCAGCCTGCTGCCACTCTGGGTGTTGGGCTTTTATTAAAGCGACGCAGCCGGGGCAACAACGCAGACAGATGGATCCCTAGCTGCTGTGGCTTTTCGTCGCACGTAGCAGGTGAGGGGGTCTCTATTTTAGGCTACGTCCAGAACATGGTCACCATCTTGAAGGAACATGGGCAAGTTTTTTCCCAACGGGGAAGGTGGTCTCGCAGGATACCAAAATTCGCGAAGTATCAGAATTGGCGTAATCAGACTGGGCCAAAAAAAAAAAACAAAAAAAAAAAAACGGAAAATGCTTTGCTTCAGGAGGTAACTACTATAATACTTCAAATCAGAGCAGCCCATGGTAACCCTAAACGCACTGCATCAGATAAGGGGACGGTTCGCAGGGCAGCACGACCTCCATTAAACAAGCACTTTGAAGATTTGGAGGTGACGGCACAAACTGCCAACTGTTAAGTAAGGTGGGGATTCGGCATCTTGATTATAAGATGAACAGGGCACCAGGCAAACCTTACGCTCTTACTTTATGACGCCCCACCGCCGCCATCACCACGGGCCCATTTATCCTGCGGTGGTTGGGTCCACCCCCTGCAGTTGCGGGTTTGTGGAATGTTTTTCTAAGGCGTAAATGATGGATGCGCTTGTTGCGCGTCTCATAAGACTCTGAAATGAAAAGCCCCCCGCCCCCCCGACCAGCTGATTGACAGAGTAATCACAGCGGGCTGCTTTTTCTATAGATAATTCATCTGTCCATGACAAAGCAGCAACGGTGCCGTTTTACGAGCCACCTAACAGCTCCAACAAATCACTCAAAGGCTGCATTAAGTACAGACCGGCGTTCTGTTAATGCCACTGTTATTCCGCACGTCACCCTTTGACTGCTCACTGTAAAACGAAATGCATTCTTACACCAATCCAGCTATTAGGAACGTCTCTCGAACGGGTGCGGTCACAATAAGACCACGGTAAGGCGTGTAATCAAAAAGGAAAGTTCATTTCCCCTTTCCGGTGGTTTAATTAAGGCTGTAAAAAAAAAAAAAAGCGCGCACATGACATGCCGATCGAGTGAGTGTGTCCTGGCACGTCGAAAAAAATGCAACCTGATAATCGGACTTCCTCTTTGTTCATCTGTTAAAGCAGGCTTCTTAATGTCCCAGACGAATTTGCAGCAGAACGCAGACCGGAGTCTCCCGGACTGGACCATTACAGCTTGACGAGCACATGAGCGCTGAGATAGCACCGAGAAGCTAAGCTAAGCTGCAAGAGCCTAAATATTAACGCGTAGATTCGTCGGTTGCACACGAACAAGAGAGAATGAGTCCATTTGACGAAACACAACTGTCCGGACTGGGCAATGCAACAGGACCTTAAAACAGACCAGAAAAACAGACCGTCACGTTGCTCCTACTCGCGCATTTAGAGGACTATTCATGAAAAAAAACAAATTAATGAATGTAGCCGAAGCATGACATCCATTATATTCGTGTAGTTTAAATGCACAACCTTTTTTCTCCTTTTTAACACTAAACGGCAGCACTGCCCGGAATTAAAAGATTTATTACCCATTATAACGTAATTATAGCCACTGAAATTCCACACTGAACCACTAGGGGCGCACTCCCTTACTCTAAAAAGCTGGAACCAGGGGCGAGCGGTTAGGAGCTGGGACGGAAAGCTTGCCGACTCGGCAGAGCGACAGATTTGTAACGGCTTGCTTGGCGATTTAATTGTGAAAAGGTGAAAGAGCCGAGCGATGCATTGTTTAATTGCCGCATTGCTGTGTCACACTGACGTCACACCTGAGTGGGGTTGACGGGGTGGGGTGTCTAATTGGTCACAGAACTTCTGCTCGCAAACAATAAATGACTGTAACAATTTAATGTACCCTCTTCCAGAGCGCCTCACCACCGCTACAGTCCAAGCGGTTGCGGCTTAACGGTTACAAAAGTGTCTCCGGGTCGAACTGTGCGTGATTAGATGCTTCTGAAAGCCTTCCAACGCACAGCAGGGCGGTCTCACCCATCTCACCCAATTTAAATAAACATTACAACAACAGTACTTAAGGGAAGGACAAGTGCAGTCACCGAGCCGGGGCAATTTCAGCACCCTTCGAAAACACGGCACGTCAAATGAAGTCCACCAAGGACAAAGAACACGCAAATGTCCCCGCGTTTTACTGCGTTATTTACAGCGGCCTCGAGACCTGGATTAAAGCGCTCGATCCAATCCACGCCTCGGTATAAAGCAGGCGCGTCTTTAAGGGTCTCATACCAGTTTCGTGCCGTTGCAGGTAGGAGCAATCGCTCTGCATGTCAGCGAGACGAGAAACAATAGAGTTTGCTCAGCACTAGACGACGTTAAATGCTTAGCTTCAGGCACACAGGGCTTGGTACTTTAAGGACGTGGAATTTACGAGCCCTGTCCAAACGCTTGTCTGTACGCTCCAGACGCAGACGAACCACGCATTAACAATCGATTACAGAACAGAAGTACAGATACTGGGAACACATTTAACTCCAGTAAAATTTGGACGCCGGTTGGAATGGACTCGACGCTACACACTCCCGCCTCTGCTGGTGGATCCACAGAATCGATTGGCGACCCATCCAGCCCATTAGACCCGTTTGGATTTTTCCTGTTCTCATGTACTTGGTCGTAATTGTTAAGACCTCGGTCCCGGGTCGGCAAAGCGAACAGAAGGTCGATCAGGCGGTGCTAATGCATTTTTAAAGTACGCACAGCACACCCAGTATGGTTTTTGCCATTTAAATTTGGTTTACACATCATTTCAAATAAACAATTCATCACAAAACTAGCAGCAAGAAGTAAAGCCTCATTGTTAAGTTCGCAAAAGTATCCAAGCCAACAAACTGTCTCAGAAATGCCTGAACTCAAACTCTGACCCAAGCACAATTCAGCCATCATCTCCAAATCCAGGCCACGTGCCTTCCTTAACCTTCCAAACCCTCAACCTTCCTTACAGATCACTTTATATTTTCTATATTTTTGAACTTTTAGCAACAATATTCCTGCTCATAGAAAGAATTCCTCACATTTAAAGTTCCTTTAGGTTTAGTTCATTGTTATGAATCGTATCATTATATATATATATATATATATACACATACACAAAAAAAAAAACATCGGGGCTGGCATCTGAATGCTAATTATAAAGTATTGCTATAATAAAAATATTGGTCGCTTGGCGCACACACGCCACCACTTAACCCAAACATTGAACATCAGCAACGTCGTGATTAACAAACCCATTAACTTCCTCCAGGTGCCGAATAAATAAACACTTACTGGGAGGAGGAGGAGGAGGAGGAACCAGGACTGGTCCGGTTTCATCGTCGTTCTTCACATCCTGTTAATTCATAACATCGGTCGTTTAGTTTTTTTTTGTTTTGTTTTGTTTTTTTAATTAGTGTCACTTGAAGAAAAAGACGCCATTCTTGTGCGTTTGTTGTTGTTCGCCGTGTCCGCTTGCCAAACGTGTGGGTGGTGTCTCCCAATGGCACGGCACGAGCGCCCTGGATTGGCCAATCAATTGTTCAATTAACGGACTAATTAGCACAAATATGTAGTCGGTGCTGAATAGTTTAACAATGCACATACTTATAACTGATTAAGGTTATTTATCCCATTTTACCTCTGCGTTCCGAATACAAACACACACACACACACACACACACACACACAAATAAATACGGCAGTTCCGCTAGCTTATATCAAACATGGAGTACTGACGAAGTTTTCATAAGTGTATTTCGGGTCGAAATGACAAATGTTTGCATCGAAGGTTAAATACCAGAAACACTGAAAGTAGAAATACTTTAAAATTAGTGCTAAATGAGTATTTATTACTAATATAGAACTTACCCTCCAACACTGCTACTGTTAGCTAATGCTCATGCCCGGTCATAAAGCTTGAGTGTTTATTTTCTAAACAAATAAACGTACAGTATATCTATAATATGTTTGCACCATGTTTTGGTAATCAGGTGGACACCAGACATCTGAAGTTCACAGGGATGGAAGTAGTGGGACGTTTCGGTGTAGTTAGCATAGCTTTGGCTGGCCGTTTTTGTTGTGGGAATGAGTAGAGCAGTGTTAGCTTTGCTTCTGAAATTTGCTTCTTCACATTTCAGGTCGCCTGTAGTGGTTCTGTAACTTTGTTTTATTTGGAAATTCGACAAATCGGATGTGCGGCAAAAAGGCTGATGCGCGATGTTCATGTAGATGCCGTGAGCATCGATAAACGCGTGGCTTTCCAGCCATCGTTTTTTTGCTTTTTGACTTTTCCGAGCTCGACAGCCCGGCTGGACTCTCGTCAAACTGTCAGCTGTGGACCTCTGTAAGAACACACGCTATGCAGGGTCTCCGATCACAGCGACAGCTGTGTGTCTCGCTTCGCAAACTTCACACACACACACATTCCCACACAGGCAGCCATCAGCCGAAGTGGCAGCTGGACTAAGACGTTCTTCTCATTAACCGTCGTCTCCTGGGCTGTCAGAGAGGACGAAGAGTGTGAGGAACCGTATCTCGATCGAGTCCCGACTTTGTCAGTGAATTGAATTTTGTGCTGAAATAGATGAAGGCAATTAAGAAACCGGCCAAGGTCCAGCACCAGGACGGTCCTTGTTCAGAGGCCTGGCTACAGAATCCAAATGTTTAGAATACTGTATGTGGAGGACGATCTGATCAAATGTCCAGTGGGTGCACAGATCAGCGTTCGCAATCAAACCCCGGGGCAGAAGCGCCGATTTGTGGAACTTGTACGTCTTACAGATTGAGGTTTGTTCTTCTCTGTCATCGTCTTGTCAGCTTCTTGGACATGACGTTGGCAGCAGCCGTTTTTCTCCACTCGTTCTTGGTTACAGCCTGGGCAGATCGTCGGCCAGTGTTCTGTCACACGCTCAGCAGGTTCTCATGAATGATCTGATCAGATTCTCATCCGTGGTCTCAGCAGGTTCTCAATGACAGTCTCGTCAAATTGTCAGCCACGTTTTCCCGTTCCTTGTCCACAGTCTCCGGTTCTCAGTAGATCCCCATCAACAGCATCATCATGTTCTTAGCCAAAAGACAACACTTTTGGCGGGTTCTCCTCCATAGTTTCAAAAGAGTCAGCCCAAGCACCTTTGGCATCCGAAAGCAAGATCCAACCTGATTGACCCAGATCACACAATTCCTGGTAATCAGATCAAACCTTTTGTTGTTTTTGGGATGCAAGGACCTTGCTTCAGTCTTGCCTCTGACATAACTCAGAAACACAAGACTTTCAGAAGCAGTCCATCAAAGGTTTGTTGAAAACCCGAATGTGGAACATTCGAGCTTTGTTTTTGGGCTTCACCTGGAATCACAACACGGTCGGGAGCACGACCTCAGCCCTTCCTCAGAGCGTCTGTTTCCTGAGTGTGCATCAGAAAGGGCAGCCCGCCCTTCACCACTCACCGATCATTTCTGTTAGACGGTCGCCTACCGAAACACGTTGCTATGCAACCGCCGTCATCAGCCGATTTAATTCTCTCTGTGGGCTCCTATGTTCCGCACTACAAACACATCTGATCATGCAAAGAAGAAGATACCAAGATCTGTGTGGTCTTTGCCTTTGACTGAACGAAGGAGATCCACTAGCTCAGACGTGCTGGAGGGGAAACCCGGCGTGAGAATACGACCGTTTCTGATTGATAATACGATAAACGCTAGGACATTGACACTGGTACAAACCTGAGTTGGTGGAGCTGTGGGGCCAACAGCACCTGGGCTTCGTGCGAAGACAGGAACAGGAACGTGGGAACAGCTGCGATGATAAGAGTCCTCCATCTGCCTCTCCTTAATCCACCAACGCAATGATAATTAGACTCGTACTTGAATTAGTCGTTAAAAGCCTTCTAAGCGAGCTGAGTGAAGTCACCGGTCATCCAGACTACATCCATCTTCATCACGGCCACCGACGGGCCTGCATTAATCAGGCAGAGCGCCCGGCATGAATAAAACCCCAATCAACTACTGTTACCTTTACATACAAGTCACACATCATAAGGAGAACATGCAAACTCCATACAGGCATAGCCAAGACCGAATTAAATAAACACTTAGACCGCTGTGACGCTTCTGACACCGAATCTAATAATAGTGCTGCCCTCTGCTGGTTAACTGTAGCAAGCACACGTTAATAAAAAGAAGCCGTAAACTAACTTTTATTTCAAATTAAATCCATGATTGTCCAGTCAGTCTTCAGTAGAGACAGATCCGTCTGCAGACTTGTGTTTAGGGTAGGGATCTTGTCAAATGACAAAGCAGACGGAAAGGAACAAAAGTACAACAAAAGTAAACAACGATTACGTGACAAAGATTAAAGGTAAAGGAAAAAGGCAACAAAACGTAAAGGGAACTTTAAAAAAATAAGGAAAGAAAAGGAGCAGACTTTTATTTTTGCATAGAAATAGCCCAGTATTAAAGAAATAAAATAAACAAAGCAAATGCCTACGAAAGAAAGACGAAAGAGGTCATGCAGATCGTTCAGTCTCATAAGAAGTAAAGTACATACCTTACGATGTTTAAACGGCAAAGATGCGCTTACAACACTAGGGGGCGCTAAAACTCTTTAATAGCAACGGCCTGATTACGGGCTGCTTCGTGTGCAGGTTTATTCCTCTTAAAAGAGCAGATAGGAATCACGACGAGTTGTGTTAACCGATTACCGATAACATTGAAAGCCCCTGGGTCTGCAGGGGATTGAATACACAGCACGTGTTGGTCGTTTTATAGCTTCTTTTTCTTGACCAGCCCCTTTGAAGACTGAACACGAGGAACTTTCTGCAGTTACTTATTCTTGCTGCTTATTACATATTCAGAGACCTTATTCCCATCCGCAGGTCGGCGGTGGTGATTAAACGGAGACAGATCGTCCAATTAATCACGTCTCCTGATCTCCAGCTGCCTTGTTTCCCCTCGTCATCCTGAGCGGCCATGTTCAGACTGTCAGAGCCTGCACTGAGGCGCTCTGGGTAATGCTGTCAAAAGTTTGACTTTGAGCCTGAGAAACACTACCGAAGCTTTTTATATCCACAGCGGGACTGTGCTGATTCATCAGCCACACGTTCGTTTTTTTTTATCCCAATGGAAGATCAGGGCACCAAACAAAAGACTTAACATCAGCTCTAGTTATCTGAAAACTTTGAGAGACTACTGGAACACCATCATGACCTCGACTAGCCGAGCTTCTAGGCTTCTGGGCACGCCCGTGAGCCACGGCCCAACAGCTGGAACCGAGTCCTGGAGCACGGGTAAACACTCACGGCTACAAAGCTCCGGGTTCGAATCCTGGTGACTGCTGCCCTTGTGGAGTTTCCATTAGAATGTTCCGCTGTGCCCTTAATTGGCCCAGTAGAGACCAGTTTAAACATTTGAATGCCAGCTTCAGAGAGTACTGGAACAGCACACGAAAGCACTAGTGCAACTAGTGTTTGTATTCACGCGATTCAGGGAGGAGACACGTGGAAGTTCTCCCACTGACTTCCCCTTGCCTTTTGGTTAACGCGTCTCACTGATTTATTTACAATCAAGCTGTTTGACACTTAGAGCTGTGGCTCTTCCCATCGTCTCTGAAAAGGAACCTAAAGTAGAACGAGAACCTCGTGTTCTGGTCAGGCTTTTGCTTTAAACCCCGGACCCTCGGGCCCACAGTCCAGTAACTTAAGCACGACCCTACTGCAGTCTCCCAGCTTATTTCTTTAATAATGCAACCCGACTTTTTCCTTTTCCCCCCAAAGAACCCAGGCTATGTAGTGGTCACTGCGGCAGAGCGAGGTACTGAACCCCCAACCAGCCTCCCGTCTTTCGTGCACCGTCAGCCCCTGATACCTGCCCTGCCCAGAAGGCGCCACCGGGGTTCGAACACGCAGTGAATCAAAAACAAACTTGTTCCGAATCTAAACTGATAAAACGAGACCGGAATGAATAGCCGGCCCTTCGTTTGGATATGCAGTGGTTCCACCTGCCTCGCGTTCTGGGACAGGGCTTTAATTATGCAAGGCGGGGAGGGCGGCGGTGGAAAAGACGGGGCTCCGAATAAATCAATAAATCATCTGTGGCCTTGGTGTGTCTAAAGCTCGCTTCGTGGAGGTGAACTGAAATCAATAGCTGTTTTAATCAAACCCCTCTCGACCGGCGTCGTGTACATATGCAGGAGCAGGTCACGGATCGGAGCCCAAACCCGTCCTGGCCGGTCTGTTAAGCGCCGTGTCTGCTGGGGTAAACGAGTTCATTGCGATAGATGAATAAGCAGACGCTACAGGAAGAGAGGAGCTCACGCTGAGGAGACTTTGTCAGAGCCAATCCTGCCTTCGCTCGCAGCTGTTTACTTTGGACCGCGTCACTCCTGGGTTGGGTCAGCAACTCTTGTTTGGCTTTCGCGCACACCGTCGTTTGCCTCATTGTTCCTCTTTCTGTTCCACAGGAGATCCCTTGGGCTGGACTTCAGAGGAGAAGTCAGCAGATTCCCGATAACACTTACAAGCAGGGCATTTGTTTTACTCCCGCCCCCCAATTCCCCACCCCCACCCCCCCGGGCGCGCCGAACGAAGAGTCGCCTTTTGTGCCGATCTGGTTTCCCAGGCCCGCTGTCCGCAAGGGTCCGTCGGGTTCAAAACCACAATAACACCGTAAAAACAGGCCTCTTACGGAGAAGAGCAGTCAGATATCGGGCCGACGGGCAGGACCAGGCCTGAACAAACAGAGAAGGGGGCTTAAACAAACTCAGTGGCCTTGAGATTAGGTCCAGTGAAACGGGACGAAAACTCAAAGCAAAGGCTTGGGAAAGACGACGGCTAAGAATTGTTTGTGGTTGAGACGCAGCTGTCATGCTGAATTGAACGTGACTGAAAAACGAAAAGTCCCCAGCGTACCAGCTCGGAGCTCATGCAACAGGGAGAAGAACCTCGTTTTTTGGATTTTTGGAGCAAATAAAAGAACGTTTTCGCCAGTGTTTGCACTCCTTGTTTTTTTTTTTACAACATTTTTCCCCCTGAGTTCCAGCACTAGTACTGTTCGTGCACCACCGAAGACCTGCAACCACATATCTAATCTAAGGGTGGCCTAAGACTTTTGGTCAGTACTGTATTTGGATTAGATGGAAGGAATCTGAGTTTAGATTCATTTGCAGCTTACTAGTGGCAAAGCAAAACAGGTTTGGAACACAACCAACAGCTCAGATTCAGAAGTTTGCAGACACCCCTTGTAGTTACTGAGCTCTGCTCAACATTTATGGATTCTCCAAAGACAAACAGTGAAAGCCGAATTGCTGTGAGAACTCCCATGGTCAGCCGCGTTCACTCAGTTCCACCGGGCACCTTCAAAATGCACTGGAACGCCAAAAAAAGTGAGCCGGGGCTTATTGTCAAACAGGCGCCGAACTCACAGTCATGTTACGAAATCTAGCCGAAAGCCCTCTTAGAAGAGTAAAGGCCCGTACTAGTACTGGACGGTGTTTTGTCATTTTTTAGGCGTCCGAATACTTTTGTCTATATACCCCCATAGGTTAAGTTCTGACATGACTTGGGCAAAAAGCAGCCCCGACTTTGATTTACTGAACTCTGGAGCGCATCCGATCCAAACTGTTTTGGTTTATGGATTGAAGACCACATCCACCCGTAGTTCTGTCCACACACACACACACACACACACACACACACACACACATATGGTTTAGCTACAAATCCAGATTTATTAAGTGAGAAAGGATTTATACAAACTCTTAGACGCAGAATGCCAAAGCTGGGTTTGGATGCAGCGGAATGGGACGTAAAACCTAAAGCAGATCCTTCGTATGGAAGGGGACCGGCGGGTCGCAGGGATGGACGCTTGCAGCCTCGGCAAACAGCTGAAGTTACAGTTCAGATATAAAAGTGTTTCTACTTTTAAGACGCATCCGAGAAAGAACCAGATGAAGCAGTGGTTCCAATGAGACCTGCGGCTTTTTATTTATTTATTTATTTTTAGCAAAAACGGTTCCAAATTGTTGGCTTTATGACCTTACTAAAGCAAACGGAGATAAGATCCGACACATATCTGTCGTTACTCACATCTGGCTCGGCTGACCATCTGACTTACCGCTATTCTCTCACCACGAGTCCTGAGTAACAGATTTCTGGAAGGAGAAGGAGTTTATAAACAATCTTAGACGGGTGAAGCCAATTTTGAGCCGAGCTGTACTGAAGCTCGAACCTCTCAAAAAGGCAAAACAAGTTTGAAAAATGACTGATGACTCACTGCTAACTCGTCCTCGGGAATTCACCGACGGTACGCAGAGGACGCGGAGTCACGATGTCATGAATTCCTTTGGATTTTTTTTGCACTATACGTGACTGTGCGAAAGTTTTAGGCCGCCATAAGACCCGTTGTTTTAGCAGTAGTAGAACGACCGTATATAAACTTGGCCGCGTCGCTCCATGCTACCCGCATCACGTCTTGCTTTCCCCCCTTTGAAGAAGCGGTTTCTCGGCTGCTCCTTTTCCAAAAAAAACAAAAAAACAAAACACAAAACGATTCCTGATCAAGCTGATGTGGCTCCACAGGAGCACGAAAAATGACACAAGCTGTTTATTCCTCCAGAACGCTCAGCTTTTTGACGCTGCGTACAATCTTGCTGTATTAGTCGTGTTTTTACGATGTTTTTACGTACGGTCGAATCGTGGCCTGATACTTTTGCACAGCACTGAATGCATTACAAGTTGAACCAATGTGCCTTACTTTTTACTCCTAAAGCACAGACTTTCGAATACAACTACTGGACGTGTACACACACACACACACACACACACACACACACACACACACGCCTCCCTAACACTCTAGCGCCTGTAGTTCTGTGGTCATCCTGATCATTGAGTTTGAACACCTCTGAGAACAAGATTTGTTTGTATTGTTACGCCCTGTTTTTTCCGGATTCACTGGAGCACACGGAGAGGTAATGTCCGCCCACGTTTGTGTCCCAGCACACGGCTTGTTTAATAATCCTCCACCTTCACGGGGAAAAAAAACCCCCCAAAAAACAAAAAACGACAACAGGAATTTCCTTTAAGAAGAACGGCATGAGGTACGGAGTGTTAAAGTGAGCTGCGTTTCTGTGATTTCTCTCCGCGGCTTCGGTAACACACAAGCGGGGAAATGTGCGTGTGTGCGCGTGTGTGTGTGCTTAATAGGAACAGGCTGGTGAGGGACAGAGCCCGGCCTAAGCCACTCTGCTTTGTTCCCACATTGCGAGGTTAACGATTTTCCGTCCTGGGTGGCTGAATTAGGATTCAGCTCCCGTCCTCGGCTCTGAGACGCTGTCTGCTGCCTTCCCAGCAGCCCCGGCGCTCACTGACAGGGAGATGGATGATATCTGCAGAATGGGCCAGTCCACACGGGAGGGGGAGGAAGGTGCACTGAGTGCACGCACGCACACACACACACACACACACACACACCTAAGCTGGAGCATACTGCATCCAAAAAGTTGCATATGCATATAGAGCAGCACACAGGTATGCGCATATACGGGAGCACACACACACACACACACACACACACACACACACACACAAAACGAAGTGCACTGTGCACTTGCAGTTGAGATAGCACATATGTGGAACGGCACACAGATGTAGTGATACACACACACACACAGCAGCCAATACACAAAGTTGTATATGCATGTACATTTACTGTACGTAAGCCCAAAGGGCATACAGCATGACCTCGTTTTAAATAACACACACCCATCGTGTACGACAGTACTTTGACCTAACACACACACACACACACGAATATTCAGAGGTGCATGTCTTCTTATAAACCATACCATATTACATTTATTCAAAGATTTACTTAAAAAAAAATACAGCAATCTCCATGAATAAATCTTTATTTCCCGCTTCATTTCGTTACTGTTCATATAGTTGGGCTTATGAGCGGCAGGAGTGTCACGACGGGACGAGAACGCGACAGAGGACAAAGAAACGCAATCGTATTTACGACTCTTTATTTTGTGTACATTATTGCCATGGTGTACATTCTCATATCGTACGTGATTAAGACAGGGTATTAAACGTGGCTATTTTAGTTCACGTCTAGGCCTCCCAAGGAGGGCGGGTCCCTTTTTTGAGTCTCCCAAGGTTCCAGTCTTACAAGTTGTAGGGAGTGTTTCCTTGCCACTGCCGCCCTAGGCTTGCTTAGTTTGGGACCGGCCTTTTCAGATAATATAATGTTGTGATGCTCCGTTATAAAAAGGGCTCCAGGAATAAATCTGACTCGACCTGAAGCTGAAATCTATATATATATATATATTATTTATGCCTAGAGAACTGGCACAGGCGAAGGTTTGTGTTCTTGCCGTTTTTAAGTCCAAAAATTGGGTTCGGGGTGTGTGTGTGTGTGTGTGTGTGTGTGTGTGTGTGTGCTGCTACAATACACTGAACTGAATTCGAAATAGACGAATTTATTAGAGGCTCACGTTTCAAGAGCAAGAGCTCCTAAATATGACAAAAAGTGTCTTATGTGGCACTACTCTCCCTCTGTAATGCTGATGTGTGTGTGTGTGTGTGTGTGTGTGTGTGTGTGTGTCTCTCTCTCTCTCTGTCTGTGTGTGTGTGTGTCT
>JAUZST010025986.1:0-30687 GCA_034779995.1 Parotocinclus haroldoi | reverse complement strand
CACACACACACACACACACACACACACACACACACACACACACACACACACACACACACACACACACACAGGTTAGACTCCCCCTCAAACATGAACCTCCGTCAGACAGCCACCCACCAAAATTGTCCTAATTTACCCCCGAGTGCACCTTAGAAATGCAACCAGAGACACGTATGCAGATTCGCTACACAAACACGTATCACACTAAACCGTGTACTATACCTTGTGACATATATACCTCTACACACACACACACACACACACACACACAAACCCCTAATTACATAACAGTGTAAACGATAACAGTGAGCTACCAGGCTAAAGCAGGAGTTGACGTTTTCAGTCCAGAGATGCAGAGGCTCACAGAAATGACCTTACAGCTGCTGCATGCTTCGGATTCAGTGTGTGTGTGTGTGTGTGTGTGTGTGTGTGTTGCTTCTTACCAGTTTGTATAGTTACATGTTTTAGAAACAAACTGTAAAAGAGCCAGTTTAAATCCATAATAAGGATGCCTTTTCTGTCATACTGTATTAACTCACTTATCAATCATGAAAAGACCTATGGCTTCCCATAATGTGCGTGTGTGTGTGTGTGTGTGTGTGTGTGTGTGTGTGTGTACCATGTATGCACTACATTGTATTTTTTTTTGGTCCCCGGGGATGAGCTGTGAGTTTGAAAACAAAAGCCACCGAGGTGACCGCGGTTATTGTAACGGCTACAGCGGCCAATGGCAGGTCCCCACAATGACAGCTAGACAAACCTGTGTGTGTGCGTGTGTGCGTGTGCGTGTGCGCGTATTGTCCTTGGACGAGCTTTTCCCACCCGTCTAACCCTGGGAGTGGGTGGGTTAGTCTGCGGCCAGCAGAAATGACACAAGTTTTCCCACCGTCCCCTGTCTGTCTGTCCCGTCACACGCTGCAGATCGTCTGAAATCAGTTTTTCCTCTCGCGTCTTGTTAGCAAGCCTTAAGTCCTTATAAAAGAGGGAAAGGCTTGACGTTAAACTCTCTCATCCACCATCGCTCGTGCGTGCGTGTGTGTGCGTGCGCGTGCGTGTGTGTGTGTGTGTGTGTGTGTGTGTGTGTGTGGTGTGTGATGACAGGAACTGAGTGTGATCACAAACAGGTACTGCAGAGCCCAACGCTTACTCAGCCTGGCCCTCCTGAGTGCGAACAGACTACACACACGCACACACACGCACACAATGCATACAAACGCAGCTACACACAACCACAAGGACTGCACCACAATCCGCATACTAAGTAGTGTGGCAAATTAGCGCCAGCACAAACACAACTAATTAGTGTGGAATAAGTTGTGTGTTTTCTTAAGGGTCAATGATTGTGCGACTGATGACGATAGGTGGCGTTAAGAGGCAGCCAGCCAGGCGAGGGACCGACCATTGTTTTCTTTATACACACCATAAAAAGAAAAAAAAATGCATCCAACAGCCGTGAAAATTTGTTTAACATTAATGGTCGCTCGGTGCAGTGTGGGGGCAGTTCTGGTCTGCATCATGCGATCTGGTCCGCTGTGATCCCGGAGCATCTGCTGAGGTCAAGTGGACTACATGGCCGACGGAAAAACTGACGGTCATTACAGGTGCCTGATCAGGGAAACTGCAAGGCTCATCATGGTTCTGGGTATTGCTCTATTTAAGCGCAACTCCAAAAACACCTCACTATTCCAAAACACAATTCCAAAATCATCTCACTATTCCAAAACACAATTCCAAAATCACCTCACTATTCCAAAACACAATTCAAAAATCACCTCACTATTCCAAAACACAATTCCAAAATCATCTCACTATTCCAAAACACAATTCCAAAATCATCTCACTATTCCAAATTCCGAAACACAATTCCAAAATCATCTCACTATTCCAAAACACAATTCCAAAATCATCTCACTATTCCAAAATCCAAATCACAACTAAAAAACAACTCGCTATTCCAAAACTCCAAAATCACCCCCAACAGGTCACGTTCCCATAATGATCATAAAGGTACTCTTGGTCTGTTTGAATGAACACACATAGACCCAGTTCCCACCTCCCAGCCTCCGGTGAGCGAAACACAAGACAAAACCGTAATAAAAAAGGCGTTTCATCAAATATATACAGTATTATTGTTATTATTACTGTAGTCTTTTTTATTGTCTTATACAGCCATTGCAAGCTTCGTCTTTGAGCCATGAGCCATGCGTTGTCTGTGTTTGCACTAAGCAAACATGTTCCTAACATGCAGTAGGCATGTCGTAGTCTGCATACATGCTACGGGACAAACATGCTAATTACCAAACCCAGGCAGCCTGTACACAAACCCTCCATAAAGCACTTACAACAAACAGTGCATAGTGAAGCAGTGAGGCACAGTATTTATTCAAAGAGCCCTAAAGTCATGTTTTACTAATTCATAACAGCCCATAATAATAGTGGCAGTCGAGCTGCGTATTACAGACGGAACTTAATGAGTGTGATGACGACGTAAACATGGCGTTGCCGCTCCAACTGTAATCCGTAGCCAGATCCCATTTCTCCCAACAGTACTCATTTATTCATCAATCTCTGCCTGGTCCTTAAACGGTCGCGAGATCGAACTCACATGATGCTCAACGAGCAAATAAACAAACAAAATCAAACCTGACAGGTGCGAGGAAACCTGATGGGGTGTTGGGAGAAAGTACCAAACTCCCCACACCTACCATGCCTCGGACGGTACCCGAGTCACTAATTTAAGACCCAGAAGAAATGGTGCAAAATCCAAACGGTATCAGTCTGGTCTTTTAGGCGTTATAATGAGGGCATGAGAACGGTGACATCTCGTATCTAATATAAGAAGCTTCTCTGAGACCTCCGAGTCCACCAACTAATGAAGAGTTACCTGCTGAGGTCTGGGTTTCTATGACAACTGACAGCCTTCTACTGTTTCTTAGTGTGTGTGAGCCACTGAATAGTATGAGTGTGTGTGTGTGTGTGTGTGGTTTTTTTTCAGCTTTACAGTAGTCTTAGCCTTTTTGGCTAGCCTGAAAGCTTTTTTTGCACCATGTGTGTTTAAAAAAAAAGTGAAACTTGGAGCTGAGCGTCAACAAAACGCGACTAGCCGACTTAAAGCAGTAATAGTAGACGTTTTTTTGGCTCCCAGAAATCCTTTTTCGGCAAACTCCGAAAGCAAAGACGGTTTCCTCCGTGTTCAAACTGGGACTACAGTGGAGGAAATAATGCTTTGATCCCTTGCTGATTTTGCGAGTTTGCCCGCTTACAAACCTACGAACGGCCCATAATTTGAAGGGTAGGTTTATTTTAACAGTGAGAGATATCTAAAAGAAAATAAAGAAAACCACCTTGTACAAAATATATACATTTATTTGCATTTGGCAGAGAGAAATAAATATTTGATCCTTCTAGCAAACAAGGCTTAAAACTTGGCGGCAAGACCCTTGTTGGCAAGCCCGGCGGTCAGACCTTTTGTTGTAGTTGTTTCCTTCTCACCCAGCGCCTTACTGATGGTTTTGTAGCCCATTCCAGCCTTGTGCAGGTCTATGATCTTGCCCCTGACATCCTAGGTTAGAGACAGCTGCCTTTGATGCAGGTAAGAAGTTGATTAGGAGCGTCTAAGTGGTCTGTAGGAGCCAGAACTCTTAATGTTAGGTAGGGGATCATATATTTATTTCTCTCTGCAGCATGCAGATAAATGTATGTATTTAATACGGTGCAATTTTGTGGCAAACATGCGAGATCAGCAAGGGATCAAATCATTGTTTCCTCCGCTGTACATTGCGATGCCTTATGGTGCGAAGTTTTCAAACCTTAACTATGACACGTAAAATCTCAGATCGTCTCGAATGCGTACACGCAGCATCCTGTTTTTAATGTCCCATTTTTTTTCAACTTGCCCCATTAACAGCTCTCGCTGCAAACCGCTAAGTGCGCGGCGAGACCCGAAAGAGGTCAGAATCGACCGAAATTGCACAACTTTTGCGAAATGCTGATGTCACTTAGGAAATCCTGTCCATGTCAGGAGCATTTACGGACGTCTGCAGTTCAGCAGATCCAGAGCTGATTAGGTTTCGTGCTTAAGGACCACACAGCGGCAGCCTGGGATTTGAACCTAATAGGTCTAATAGGTCTCGGTCTAATGTTTTCAAATCAACAGCTTTGAAGTCTAATACAGCCTGCACTATAAAAGACAAAAGTCTGTGGACACCCATTGTAATCGCTGAGCTCCGGTATTTCAGCAACGACACGTTCGCAACGTACATTTACATACTGGAATCCCCGAAAAACAACGGAAGGAAAATGGGGTGTACTGATACCCCAGTCAGCATGAAGTATATGGGGTTTTGGCTTCCAAAAGGTCAGTTCATCAACTTTCTGACCTGCTGTCCTTAAACAAAGGGCGTAATGAATTGGTTTGCCAAATTTGAACGAGCACCTCTCAGTCTTGTTCCGAAATCGAATGGAAACGTTTGGATGTAACGTTTTGGGCGTCCACAAACTTTTGCTCGTGTAGTGTATATAACAGGTCGGTGACATGTTGCAGTTTATTAAAATGTCATGAAATGCGTCAAATTACCTATTTTTTTTTTTTTAGCCGTACATGGTGCTAATAGAAATCACACGCGTGCCATTTTATGTCAGCGTGACACTGGGACGTTCTAAATGCAACCGAATGAGTGCAAGCTGTGGTTCCACACTAAGATCAAAACTTCTTCAGCAGTGACATATTCAGATCTTCACCAGATATTTACGTTTCATCCACGTCAAATTAGGCTATATTTCATATTTTCATATTCCCCCAAATTTTGGGAGCGGCTCTTCTTGTGTTACCGTTTCACTAAAGTCACGGCGTTCGACCTCCTTCCCCGCACTAACCCATCACTGGGGTATGGGCGCCAATTTGGGCATGAAACGATAGATTCAATAGTTTGAAGACATTCGACGAGACATATTTCCAGCTCTGAGACGCCCACTGTTTCATGATCGACTGTCACAGGAAGCTCTGACGATGGTCTGCCAGAGGTGCGAAGAGGGTTCTGACTTTATTTGACATTAACTTCGGTACTACAGTATGAACAATAAACCCTAAGAGAAGCCACAGCTGCATGGCAGCGCGGTCGATTACATTCTTTTACATTTCTCTCTTTTTGATCTTCACTCAGGATTTTTCTGTTCTGAACAAGCTCTCTTGGTTTTTATCGAGGGAAAATAATTAGTCAGATTCTCTGTGTAACCAGGGTATTTACTTTCCGCTAGCTTCGAGTTATTTAAAGCTGCCGCATGATTGACATCATGGCGTGATTTTATTATTCCTTTCGAACAGAGCGCCTTTCGCCGAGGCAGGACCGAACGCGAGGCGCCGTTTAGCATCTATTGGAAAGGAAAGCGATCGGAGTAAAAGCGTTCGGACCTAGAATCGCTGGAACTCATTTCACCAGAATGAACCGTCCATAGAACTAAACCATGGTTCGTTTTATTATCGTGAATTTAATCTGCACCAGTTCATCTAAAACCAATTTTTTTTTTTCTCTCGTGACCCCAAAATAAGAGCCTTGCACCTCTTCAGTTTTTCCCCCAACGCCTCAGGGTGTTTTGCCCTGCCCAAAAAGTTTACGGTCCCATCCCCTCTAACTAACAGCGCTCCATATTAATAGTTCCCGATCTTTTTTTCTTGGATACCCCAACCCCCACTCAAATCAAACCCCACACAACCACCCCCCCCCCCACGCCCCGCCCAAGCATCTAAGAAAAGCAGCCCTTTATTTATTACTGGCAAAAACGAACATGAATTACATTTTTCCTTTTATAGCTTTTTCATTTCAGCTAAACATTTACCTAAAAGCCATCGAGCATGAACTTAATAAATATATTTAAGTGATTTTATTTACTTTAAGAGATTTTATTTCGCGCTGTCCAACTCGTATCTTGTTCAACTCAGAGCACCTCAGAGAAGCCGAACCCTTGTGCACAACCTGTGATGTTTGGCGCCCTCCCGAGCGGGGCCCGGACCCCAGATTGGGAACCATGGCACTATGTGGTATGTAGGATAAAGGGAACGTTTTTTAGGGCACTGTTTTGGACACGTCCCATAACTATGAGAGGCTCAGTTACTCATACAAATGTATCGCAATTAGAATTTCTCCCTTACATCAAACGAAGGTCATCACACGCATTGCGCAATCCATCCCGAAATAGGATGCGAACAGAGGCGGGGTCAGAGAGGAGGCCTGGGTGGCGCTGACTACCCCTAGAACGTCTGTCTGATTAGAATGAGTAAAGATTTAGGCTAATCGTAAGCTCGTGAGGACGGAGGTCGGGCCCTTTGAGCTCTCAGTCGTAGGCTGTTCTGGATGAGGGCGTGTGCCGAACGCCGTAAATGTAAATGAGAGTGCTTGCACCTAAATGTGTATGCTAATTACACATTGTCATTTGGGGCGTGTAAAGTCACCCTGTGGCCGGCGCATTTATATCGTTCTGCAATGGAGAAGATTAGCACGTCTGAGCCTCCATTTCGGTTCCCCGTCTGCTCTCCTCTCTCGAAAATCTGCAGATGCACAAATAGCGCTGGCAGCACGGGCTCTTTTTGAACCTCCCCGTGCCGCCGTGTGTCCCTCGGTCGCTGCCGATCTGCCGTCAGGAAACTAAAAATTCATTTAGGCCGACCCCAAATCAGAGGGTGTCTGCACCGCGGCCTTATTACACACCGGGCCTAACTTGTGTTGTGGAGGAGGATGGGGTATTATTATCTCTGCTCTACCCACCCAGCTATAAAACCAAGTGGTGCTGCATCTTGACATCACACACTGCCCATGCACTAGTCTTCAGTTCCTCCCTCCTTCTCTCTCTCTCTCTCTCTCTCTCTCTCTCTCTCTCTCTCTCTGTATGGTGGGGTCCACCTCTCCTCTCTGGCTCTTGCCGGCTCACCCACTTCTCCGTACCACGCTCGTGCGTGTGTGTGTGTGTGCGTGCGTGCGCGCGAGCGCGTGTGTGAGAGACTACATGTGAGAGCTGAGGTGCTGAGCGTTTCAGCCACTGTTGGATGGTTTTGTGAATGAAGATGACTGAGTGAGAATGGACAGGGATGAGAGAGCTTCAGACAGACAGAAGAGGAACATCACTTGCTAGTCTCAGGATATCTCCCATACGTTCCAGAAGAGGCTCAGGGTGAGTTCACCTGCTTTCGGAATGCACGGCTTGACTCGAGAGCAGGAGCGGCACCTGCGTGGCGTCCCGAGCGCGGCTGTTTGCGTTCCGTACGGGGCGTACGTAACACAGTATTCGGTCTGCATGCCGCGTTTTCGCTTGTTGGCCTCAGGGTTAGGCAGACGGACGGCGGTGTGACAGAACGGTCCTCCTAATGACTCGTGTAATTATTTGGGCTGTTACCCGTTGACTGCTGATCGCTCGGGCGCCGGCGTGAAACGAGTTAAGGGCGTAAGCCGTCCTGTCAGAAAACTCTTCACAGGTGTGTGGAAGGCACAAAGTGTCAGCAGGTGTTTTCCCTGCCCGACGTCCTACTTACTGAATCTCGGTTTCGGTACCGATATAACGCCGCAATTCCGATTCGAACGCCTGTGACATACTAAAAAACGCACGCATATCAAAAAGGCCCACATCCTAATCACGAGGCCGCGCCGTTCCAGCGTCAGGGGCCAGACCGGTCAGATAAGAAGGACAGAGGGCAGGGCAAAGTGTGCCTTGCTGAACAGACAGATAACAGGTGTAAATTATTGTTTTTGCGACAGTGCGTGACGCCTTTGATGACTGTGTTTTAGCAGTCCTGCTCCGTGTACTTACAGGACACGGGGATTAATGCAGACACGACCCGTCTTTTACTCGCTGCACTTTTTAATACGAGCTCAGCACGCACCCAGGTTCACTTGGGTCTTATTAGCTTAGAAGAATCTTTGCGCTGGAGATTGGGACTTAAGCAGAAATATAAGGGTTTTTTTTTTTCAATGTTTATGTCGACTTAAAAAAATTAGATTAAAAAAACGTTGTGGTGAGAAAGCATTTGATTAAAAAGATATATGAAAATATTGGCATTCTTTTTTTATTTTGATAAATCTTTATATATATATATATATATATATATATTATTTTATTATACATTTCTACATTTGTATTATTGTTTTTTAAGTGCTATATCATTTTTACATGCAGCACATCGACAATCTTTAATGAATGAATCTACCATGTGGTGAATTCCGAAAAAGCTGCTTTAATTTTCTTTACAAACGAACATACCAATAATATGTTTTTTGTTTTCTTTTTTTTTTCAATCCTGCAAATGCGTTTTAAAATATGTTCATAGTACTTAATGTCAATTCTTTTTAAAAGGGGGACGGTCCCGAAAACAAATGGTAAACGGCAAAAAAAAAAAAAAAACAGCTCAAATAAAATAAGTTTTTGTTTTCGTTTTTTTTTTTTTAAATATACATTTTGACCATGCAGGGCCCAAACATTTGCCTAGGAAAAATCTTACCAAATGTCACTAAAATCTCCAAATCTTTGACCCGGCACTTTAGAACCAGTTTGACATGGAACTGCACAAGCAGGACGAGAGAATAAAATAAAGAAGATGCACCTTAGAATCGATTTAATTGTATGGCAAGTGCGTCGTCGTTTCTCTTTTCTCCTAATCTCCTAAGTCGCTTGCTCTGTCGTTGCTCTGTGCTCATCACAAACCCCTCATCAATCCAAGGCAGAGAGGCCGAGCCGAACCAAAACGTCCTCTTCGTCGCGTGTTTACGACAACGGCGCCGAAGGAGAGGCGGTGAAATTGTCACCGGGCGAATAAAGAGCAGCAGGAGCACGGTGTGTGTAGTGTAAAAAGTTCAAGATCAAATTGATTAACCTCGGCCCGCTGCGTTAAGAGCTTTCACTCTGACAGTGCGTTATGAAGTTTGCAGCCAGTTCTCCCAGCCGAGGCCAGCTTAAATTCATGCAGTGTTACTGAACCGTGCCGTAGTCGCTCATTACTTGTGTCACACCTGTCATTACTGGCGTTCTTCCGTCTCCTCTGCCTGAGAGACACATCACGGGGAGAGAAAAAAAAACGCAGAATCCAAACTCAGAACTATCTGTTCAATTATTGCAGGTCCATTGCTAAGATGCCTGCGCGCGCGTGTGTGTGTCTGTGTGTGTGTGTGTGTGTGTGTGTAAACAGCTTAAATAAGTATCTGTGCTAACGGCTAACAGCCTGGACCTACAGGTCGCCCTCCAGCTCAGCCTTTGGAAAGGCCCTCAAATGATCTCCCTTAGGACCCACTAACCCGACACCGGATTGAGCCAATTTACCACCACCTCTTTCTCACATACAGCTCTTTCCCTCCCTTCAGTCGCTGCCGTGTCTGTCTGTAATGCCTGTCTCGCTCCTGCCTGTCTCCTTCGACATCTCTGTGTCTCCGGCGTCAGGAGATATGATGAAATATGTCTGCGAGATGTGAACAGGTTTTAACTTTTGTCAAAGTTTTGTCTTAACTTTATCCGTAGCTGATAAAGGAGTCATGAAGCAAAAGCCTTCCCAAGAACACGCGCACAGACAAGGCAAGCCTTTATATACCTGTTACAAATGACACTGAAGTGCGATGTTGCCCCCCCTTACACTTCTGCACATGAACTGAAAACGATCGAACACTCTGGACGAATCTGGGTAAGGAATCAGAGCTAACGTTCATTAGTCAAAGCAGGTCAGTGAGCCATACGTTTTGAGAATGCCCAAACGTGCCGGTTTTTCCACCTTTCCAGGTGTGGGCGTACAAGCTTGCAGGAATACGACGTATTATAAAGTAACCACGCCCGCGTGGCGCTCTCCAAATTAATTGTTTGTGTTTCTTTGTTTGTTTACGCCGTCGATCGGCTCAGGTCAGATTTATTTCCACAGCGCTTTTTACAAATTAGAATGGTCCTTAGAAATATGTACATCCGCAGCCCTAACTGAGCAAGCCTAGGGCGACAGTGGCAAGGAAAAATCCTCGGAAGGGCCATGACCCAAAAACAAAACAAGCCTCTTAGCAACCGGGTTCCCTGATCAATAAGTTTGCAGGAAACGTTTAAATACGCAGGAGCAGAATAATCCCATGTTAGTTATCGACTGGTGTCCAGAATGATCTCATTTCCTTTATTTCCCAGATTCTGCGGACCATAAACCCGTAACCGGACATCCTTTGACACTTGCTCATTCCTGTACGAGAGCAGAGTAAACTTACTAGCACGATAACATCTTGCAAAACGCTGTGTCTTGTAAAAGTAGCTACTAAAATAAATATTTTGCATGTAACCGCGATGACTAACCAGGTCTCCGTGACGGAGTTTGGCAGCTGCATGAACGGTGGGGTTCAAAAGTCTGAGACCACTAGTGAGTAGGCTTAGTTATCCCCCTGATGCCATCAGAAGTTATTCTTTGGCGTGCTTCAACTTACAACTCGAATTCTAGGCCCGATGAAATGGCATGTGATGAAAAACGTGGCAGTCAATTTGAGAAAAGTAGAAAACACAAGCATTTCCACTAGTGACCTAAGACTTTTGGCCGGCCCCCACTCTTTGTACATGATTGAGGGTAGAGTTTTGACTCTCTTCGTTCTCGATACGCCAAACAGCCGTGAGTTTTGTTTTTGTTGTTTTTTTTTTTTTTTTTTTTTAGATCAAAGGTCTAACAAGTCAGACGTCTTGGCACTTTTGTTTTGACTCAGTAAAGTGACATTTAGGTTTTGAGGTAACCTGTAAAGCTTCAGGTTTCAGCTTCACACTCAAAGAAAACGATGGTCTCTGGATGTTAGACGGATCCAAACGAGACTGTAAGACTTCGGGTCAATCGATCGGATTCGTTTCATTTTATGTCAGGATCTGTAGTCAGTATCACATCGGTCGAGGAACACTTTTTAAATGCATCTGTAAGGCATGACTGAACGCGACGACCCCGATTTACCTGCAGAGGAACGAACAGAGGTGTGTTTACTGCGGGAGAGAACTGCGGGGTCAATAAACATTTACAGAAAATGCATATAAAGGCAGAAATATAATTCAAAGGAGGTCAACAGAGCTCAGGAAAACCTGTATCATTTTCAGTTTCGATTCAGATATTTGTTAGATCGCATCTTTAAGCATGAGGATTTCTGGATCTCGAGAGAAGACTAGAAGCAGGGCAGCGTTCCCTATAAGCCATAAACTTCTGTATAATATATAATTAACCAATTCAATAAATGTTAAAGCTTTTTTCGTCAGCTAGACTCTCGCCTGCTGCCTACAGTAATACCGCATGCAAAAAAACCAAAAACATCCCGCACGTCCCTGTAAAGAGAAAAGAACAAAACCTTCCTATCTAACGAACTGAATCTTTCCAATTCGCTCGTTTAACCACGGAACTACGCCGGCGACGGGGAGGAAAGGGCGTTTGTGATCTAGGTTTGCAGTGGTGCAAGTTAAAACGTGATCAGAAGTCGTGTCAGATGAAACTGCCATACCTTAAGTAATTAAAATAAATAAGTGAATAGGCCAAAATAAGTCAATTAACCTGGCTGGCCTTGTTTCTCCCAGATCCAGTTTTGGCTCGGCAAGATTTATCAATAAACGGAAAGACTGCAATTAGATCTAAAGGGCCAGCAACGTGACGGTCATGATTTAACAACAGAGCATTAAGAAGCCGTTCAAACCCTGAAGAAGGGTTACAGCCTGTTGCAGCCGTGCCGAATAAAGCCTGGGTTTGAACATCTTTGGAAGTCCCGCTTCAAATAGCGCTGCGTTTTAGACTGCGGTTAGACCGTATTGATTTCTTTGCCGAGAATCGGACTTATCGGACAAGTCGAATCAAGTTCTGCTGAATGGAAACAGCTCAAGATAAGAGATGAAAGATGGATATTAAGAGATTTTGCCGAGCCGCAAACAGTATTCTGGTAAAAAGCCTTAGCTGGGGAGAGAAGTGCCTTTCCTGCTAAGGTCTGGTGGATTAAAGTAGTTAGTCAGCGGCACTTTAGGGTGTGTGTGTGTGTGTGTGTGTGTGTACGTGTGAGTCCATGGTGGTAGCCCTGTAGGACGTTACAGTGGGAAACCAGTGCCCTCCTTCCCTCTCTGAGCATGTGTCACATCCTGCTCCTGTCCTACACACACACACACACACACACACACACACATACGCATACATGCACACACACATAAGGAGAAAGACACTATAATTATGGGAGTGTATCTGTGAGGACCGGGGAGGGCAAGAGACGAGAGTTAGGCAGCAACTGCAGTTGCACGTGTTCCCAGAGTGGGTGGGATCCGCTGTTGTTTTTAGCTCTAAATGCCTGTTTGACTTGGCTGAATTTTCCAGGGAGGGGCACTGTCTTTTTTCTTTTCTTCTCTTTTTTTTTTTCCTTTGCATAACCTGTCAGGGAACTTCTGGGGACACCAGACGGAGACTTTCTGAGCTCTCTTTCTTTCTCGGCTACGCCATGTTTGAGCAATACAAGTCCACCCATGTGCGTCCACGCGCCAAGGGTTCCTCCGAACCCCGGTCGACTCGCCGCTTTCATTTTTAAAGAAATGTCCGAGTGATGCCGCCGATGCGCCGAGGCCAAACCCATGGTAGATTTCCCGAAATCCCGAATGAAGAGCTTTAACGGGTTTACAGAAAAGTCACCCAGAGCGACTTACAGTTGATCTGACAAGTTCCCTCGCCTGGCGGAGGTTTGTCGAACCCGGGATTTGAACATGCAACCGCATTTTGTATTTTGGGAGCCTTTCTTGGATCCGCGGGTCCGTCTGCCATGCTATAAGCATGCGACTTCCCCTTAAGGACCCCTGTACTGTTACTGCCATTGGAATTGTTGTTTTATTTTGGTTTTTTTTATTCAAACCTCCCTGGAATACACAGCAGTGTGCAAAGGTCTTAGGCCACCATTAGATTCGATATGTTATTGTTTCAGCAACGCTATAATCACCCTGTATAATTATTTCTCCGCCTCTGTGTTGGGATCTGAACCCTAAAAGTGTGTGAAAAAAGGTCAGGAAAAAAAAATATTTACAAAAGCAAAAGCAGCATCGGGCGGCTTCATCTGCAATCCAAAGCTTGATCAGGAACTCTCTTTTTGGAAGGGCAGCAGCGAAAAAACCTCTTTTTGTAACGTAAAACAGGGTAAAAAGGATATGCCAGAGACAAAAAAAGGATTATGGAGTGACAAATCCAAGTTATATGTTATATATAGTCATTACAGAAACAAGTCTATAGGGGGGCGGCCAAAGACTTTCGCACAAAACAGTTTTATTTATATTTGCGGCATGGTTTTACTTCCTAGCATGTTTTAAAACGCGAAATAAAAAAGAGGTGGTCATGATTTGAAAACATAACGATAAAATAAACCCAATCCTCTGTTTAAACCTTTTCTTAAATCCGCGGAGATATTTTTTGCACGCCGTTGCGTACGGAAATATTCTATCACAGCCTGCGATACTCTTTTCTTTCTGAGTATTGTGAGTATCGTCAGGTGTCAGCGCTCTTTTTGTTCCACTTTTACTCACCGTCATGTCACTTATCGCATGTTACGCCTCATTTTTTTTTCTCTTACATCAAACCTGGTGCTCGGCGCGATGGACTCGGGTCAGGGGTTATTCTGGTGCGAAACTTTCAAGAAGCCTTCGGGCGAGCTGAAGCGCGTTGTGCGTTCTCCACGACGGCTCCACGCACTCGTACATCCCCCTATTGTAAATGACATCCCGCCCCCTCTCAAACCTGCTCATCACTTTCCATAAGCACTCCTCATTTGAAGACACCTTCCTTCATTACCAGACCATACGACTAATAAGGCTGTAATTATGGCAACGGTCTCCTAGCAACAGTAGGAGAGATGTTCAACTGTTGATCTGTACGAGCGTGGACGTGGAATAGGTCAGAAGAAAGACTCCAGTCGGTACCTGTTGGCAAACGCGCTTATTTACGTTCTAGTTAGTCAACAGGCTTGGCTTGATCTGAAAGCGTCCATCCAAACATCTGTGACTGCCAGGGTTCACACTCTGAGATCACGCTCTGTTCGTAGCTTCGAATGAAGACCGGTTCTGCCAAACATCTCCTCCTAAAGGTAGAGTAAACATTCAGACGGAATCCACAGGTACAATTCAGCTGCCGCTCCGAGGAAGGATGAGCGCAGGAAGTCGCTCGCCGCACAAAGACGGTGCCTCAACGCAGACCAAACAGACTTTGAGGGGGAAAAGAATCATTCCTCTAGAGTTCTTGAGATGTTTTTGGTTTTTTTTAGGGGTGTGAGGCAGCATCTCCTTGTTTATGGAAATGGTTTAACTGTTTTAAACGGGTTATAGCTTAAAAATAATTGGTTTCTTCAAAGAGGCAAATTGAAGAGCACCGTGAGCTGCTCAGTGGAAAATGCAAATATCTCATTTCGTCCATTGGCATGGACAAAAGAATATATGAATATAAGGAAATAAGAGAAAAAAAAAGGTCCTCCCTGTGACACAACAAGAAGGTTGCTTCTTAATAAAGATAAAGATAAACGCAAGTGCGACCAATAAATCTGAATCGCTTCCATTCGGAAAGATGTGTATAATTCTATTTTGACCTTGCTTATCCTGTTCAGGGCTGTGGGGGATTCGGGTGAAAGCGCTCCCTGTACAGGACGCCGGTTATGTCCGATTGTTCATTGCAGCTTTTGTATTCTAAGCCTACTAAGATCTCCTAAAGATCCTTCCTGGAGCCCCCTTTATTGTAGTTTTCACATAGATCCTTTAAGGAGTCACTCTAGAAGACCTCTAGGGAGAACGATCCGAGGTTTTGATTTTTTTTGGAGATCCAGTAGGAAGCTAGTGAAGTAAAGGACAGTAATGAATAGATTCAAATGAATGCCTTTATTTCGCTGCTCTGGAGGGTTACTGTGACCTCGCGACAGTTCTTGAAAAACCTCCCCACAAAAGGATTTGAGTGGAAGAGGATTAACTGGAAACTTTTCTGAATCCGGTATATATATATATATATATTTTTTTTAATCTGTTTTAAGGTCACGCCGGAAAGATTTCGATAAACAAAATAAGTTTGAGGTTCAAAAACGTGTCCAAAAGAAAAGCATTCATGCAGGTGGAGGAGCTGGAGGTTAGAAAAACCATCTCTTGCCCTCCAGATTTTTTTTCCTTGAGTCTAGAAACTAGAGCCTGACCCCCTTTGCCTTCCTGTGTTGTGTTTCCAAATGTCACCTAGACTAGATGAGTGAGTGAGGTGTATAGAGAGAGAGAGAGAGAGAGAGAGAGACAGAGAGAGAGAGAGAGAGAGAGACTGAGAGAGAGAGAGACAGAGAGAGAGAGAGAGACAGAGAGAGAGAGAGAGAGAGAGAGAGAGAGAGAGAGAGAGACAGAGAGAGAGAGAAAGGGGGAGAGAGAGAAAGAGAGAAAGAGATGGAGGGAGAGAGAGAGAGATGGAGAGAGAGAGAGAGAGAGACAGAGAGAGAGAGAAAGAGAGAGAGAGAGAAAGAGAGAGAAAGGGGGAGAGAGAGAGAGAGAGAGAGAGAGACAGAGAGAGAGAGAGAGATGGAGGGAGAGAGAGAGAGATGGAGAGAGAGAGAGAGAGAGAGAGAGAAAGAGAGAGACAGAGAGACAGAGAAAGAGAGAGAGAGAGAGAGGGAGAGAGAGAGAGGCATTTAATGCTTGGTCAGGCTTTAGACATCATGTTCTGGTTCTGGAAACGTCAAAGTAAAAGTGAAAGGGTATTGTCGAGCAAAAAGCGAAAAGCAAAATGACTTGCTGGATGGATTCGTTGTACTGTAGGTGTTTTACATCGCGTCGATACGAATGTACTCATTTTCACCTCCTCATTTTGCTCCTCACTCTCTGCAGATTGCTAAAAGAATATGGCGCACAGTGAGGAGGACCTTATCGGGATCCCGTTCCCAAACCACAGCAGCGACGTCCTGTGCAGTCTCAACGAACAGCGCCGCAACGGTTTCCTCTGCGACGTGGTCCTAGTGGTGAAGGACCAGGAATTCCGGACCCACCGCTCTGTTTTGGCTGCGTGCAGCCAGTATTTCAAAAAGCTCTTCACCGTGAGCACGGGCGATGCCGACTCCACCCATCACGGCGTCTACGAGCTGGACTTTGTCGCACCCGAGTCGCTGACAGCCATTCTGGAGTTTGCTTACACGTCGACGCTGACGGTGACTCCCTCCAACGTGAAGGAGATCCTGGTCGCGGCAAAGCTCTTGGAGATCCCGTGCATCATCAGCGTGTGCTTGGAGATCATGGACACTGGAGGAGGGGGTGGCACTGGGGGAGGGGACGGCGGCGGAGATGAGGAGGAGTATGAGGAAGAAGATGAAGAGGAGGACGAGGAGGAGGAGGAAGAAGAAGAGATGGCAGAAGAGGCAGAAGACAAGCCGAAAGACGCAGAGGTTGAGGAGCGTGATGGAGACAACGTCAGCGAAAGATCTCTCCATGGAGACGCTCATGAAAGGAAGGACAGCCAAATCGCTAAGGGGGAAAGAGGATCAGACAGCCCCGCAAGCACATCCCAACAGAGGCTACCCTCAGACAGAGACATGCCCAAATCTCAATCAAACTCTCAGAGATGCCAATCAAATACCCCCGACAAACCCAGGGAGCACGAGGGACTGGAGGGTAGAGCGTTAAAAGACTTCTCCATCGAGTCCCTGCTCCAGGAAGGGCTGTACCCAAAGATGCCAGGGTTGGAAAGGGGATCGGGCTTCTCTTCTCTTCTTCCTGGATTCTACCCGCCACTATGGGCTTCAGAGTTTCCAGGCTTCCCGCAGATCCTAGATCCCCAGTGCCAGCCACATTCTTATCAACCGGCTTTGCTGGACAACGGGCCGCTGGATCTCGCCATCAAAAAAGAGGTCATCAAAGAGGAGGTAAAAGACGACCTTCCTGGCTCTCTGCTTCAAAGGGAATTCCTCAAAGACTTTGTCAGCCCCGGAACAGGTGCCGGTCCCGAGCCTTCGCTGGGCCAGATCAAGGATGAGTCAGATTTGCGGAACTATTTAAGCTTCCTCTCGGCATCGCACCTAGGCACGCTGTTTCCACCGTGGCATCTGGAGGAAGAACGGAAGCTAAAGCCCAAAGCGTCACAGCAGTGCCCCATCTGCAACAAGGTGATCCAGGGTGCAGGCAAACTACCTCGGCACATGAGGACACACACCGGCGAGAAGCCCTACATGTGCACCATCTGTGAGGTCCGCTTTACGAGGTGAGACTCTGACCTGCTAGAGGGGGAGAGAGAGCACTCGGGTGGGGACGCTTTCAGGCCGGCGTGCCAAAGTACCCTCCACAGGGTGACTGTCTTGAGAAGACACACCTGGCAGGGGGGTGAGATCAGTTACTGGCGAGGTGTGAAAGGTGAGGTTGAGCCGAGACCGTATTAGCCTTTTAAATCATTTCGGCCATATGGTCCAGATCAGGCAAGAGAGCAAACTTTAGCCCAAGAAGTGTTTCAGTTTGTACAAATAATAGTGACAGATAGTGATGATAACGTAACACTTGTCGGGAAGTAACAACTTCCTCCACCTCAAAGGGTTTTTTCCTTCATCGCTATAGATCAAAGTTTCAAGAGCCTCATGAAGGTCACGTAGTCATAAAGCACGACGATACTAAGTGTCACAAATAACAGGAAGGTTGGGGACTCGGCTCGACCCAAGCACGTCAGGCAGAGAAGGCACAAAAGCAGAAGTGCCTTTCAAAAAGTGAAACCCTCCTTCAAAGCCTCACAGCGGTTTCCGTACTGTAATAACGCATAAGAAAGCAGGGCCTCGATTTCACTGCTTGCCTGGCACGCATCGTATCGCAGTGCGAGCTGGATGAAAAACGAAAACGCTCTCAGGAAATTGTCCATATCTATTTTTTTTTTTCAAATGTAGTTTTTGAAATGTTTCTTGAAGGCCACATAGAATTACCACCCGTACTAGAAACCCAGCTGCATTCTCATCCTTTCCACCTCTGGTTTTGAGCAGGGGGGGGGGGGGTAGTAGTTGCCATTTGAGGTTTAAAGGGGTTTTTTTAAAGACATGAAAGGCACACAAATGTCGACGGATAACACTAAAACCCTCCTGCTTTTCCCCTCTGTCAGGCAGGACAAGCTGAAGATCCACATGCGCAAACACACGGGCGAGCGACCCTACATGTGCCTGCATTGCAACTCCAAATTTGTGCACAACTACGACCTGAAGAACCACCTCCGCATCCACACGGGCGTTCGACCCTACCAGTGCGAGCACTGCTACAAGAGCTTCACCCGCTCCGACCACCTGCACCGGCACATCAAGCGCCAGAGCTGCAGGGTCTCACGCCCACGGCGGGGCCGCAAACCTTCCTCCTCCTGGCACTCCTCGCCCGGCTTCCTCTACCCTCCCGAAGCTCTCCAAAGCGACCGAAGGCGTCTGCCCAGCCTCGCAGCGGGCGTGCCCCCTCAGCTGGCCGAGATAGGGCAGGAATTGGACGGCACCACCGGCAGGGAAAGTCTGAACGAGAGGAAGCTCGTGTCAGAGGACATGGACAGGAAGAGGGGGGTGTTCGCCTTTGCCCTGGCAAGAGACGACGTTCTATCGCATCCACCCTTCTACCCGCCGACCCCAGACCCCTGGACCGTGAGACTGGAGCGAGCACCGCCTGTCCCAGAGGCCGCCAACTGACCCCGCTCGCTTTCAGTCTTACAGGGATTTATATAAAGAAAAAAAAATGCTCAATATCTCGGACTTGCATTTGTATTTATGATTCTTATGGTTGTTTTATGCTTCTCTCTTTGCTAACAAGGGTAAATTAAAGTGGGGCCGCTGACAGACTGTTAAGTGCAATCCATTTTTATCCGATCCAAAGTTTTCACAGGTCAGTCAGGTTTGAAAATTAAGAAGGAAAAAAAAAAACAAGCTCGCAGAGCGTCGGTCAGAAATAAGCTGCACGCTCACGGACGAGCTGTTCGAATTGATTCCAGGTCTAATTTAAGGTATCACTATGCAAGAAATCAGAACGAAATGATTAGTTGTTAGGTTAGTTAGGAAGTCGTGCTTGAGTAGAGACAAAGCAGACAAAGCTGTCAAAACGAATTTTTCCCCATTACTGGAAAAACGTTTGTGTTAAATTACGGATATGCAGTAATCCCCGGATCTAGTCCTTGTACTGATGTTTGTTTAAAAGCTTTGACATTTTATTAGGTTCATTTCGCACCCAGAAAATGTCCGGTGGTGCAGCCACCCCGAGAAAAACAAAACAAAACAAACAAAAAAAAAACCGTTCCATGTTTTTTTTTTACCACCGATAATGACGTCAAACTCTGAACTGCTGGCGTATCCAGAGACTTCGAGTCCTGGTCCAGACGATCTGTGGAGTGTAGAGTTTGTATGTTCTCCCCTCGTCTGCGTGGGATTCATCCGGCATTAATTTAGAGTTTATTTAGAGAATTCTCCCCTGTGGGTGAATGTTCGTTCTTCCACCTCACACCCTGAGGACTAACGAAGACAGCCATGACTGGACCAGTGACTCAGAAGCACATGAGGGGACTTGTCACTGCACCACCAAGGTCACTCTGGGTCATCTTTATAGCTATAAATAATGATTTATGCTCTCTTCTTCGCAACCAGTAAATTCTTTTATCTTTGTATGTACTGGTTGGGTGACCTGACATTTTTCCGGCCTTTTTTTTTTTGGAACATAGACATGAATTATATTAAATGTGTTGACCACATATTACAACAGAGGAATCGTTTGCTATATTCTATAAATGTATTACGCTCTTCTAAACAACGCTGAGGTGACCTGGGTTCGATCAGAGAGAGGGAATCGGCAGTGTCCGACAGTCGGGACCAGCCCAGGACGGAGTTCACCTTAGATATTCTGTCACAGGGTCACCTTTGCAGCCCGGGGCAGCCAGTTACGCTCGTACGTGGCACCCAATTTGTGCAGGTGAATAAAGGACGGAATCAATATTTAACGGACGAACCATATCATCGATCCACACTCACATCAAATATGCAGTTTCCGAATGAAGGTGAAGTCGCTACGCGTTTCCGCGTTCAAAAAAAAAAAAAAAACGATCCCAAATTTACCCTTGGTTAGTTTTTCCAACGCTTCGTATGCACTATTGTAAATATTTTATAATCCCGTTTTTTCATAGTCTCATGGTGAACACGCTGTTCGTTGTAAAGTATTTGGACTTTTTGAACTAAAAAAAAAACAACAAAAAAAACCCAAAGATGTGTCGTTTGAGAACAAACTTGAAAGTCTTTTTTTTATGACCTTTGTAAATCTTTAAAGCTTTAAAAATGGCTTTTTAGTCTTCGCTTTTTTTTTATTTTAGCTGTGGTTCAGTGTCCTGCAGGTGCTCGTCTTGTACAGGAATGAAAACAGGGATTTCCTTTTCTTTCCTTTTGTTTACTTTTGATCTGAAACGAGTAGAGTCAACGCTGCCCGAACTGAAACGGAGAAAATATTTTCATGATATTTATGCATATTTAAAAATAGGCCTTGCCGATATTTTGCTAAGATGTTTTTATAAAGACACTACAACGTTTGTGTCCATGTTCTTTTTCTTTTTCCGTCTGGTTAATTGGCCTTTTAATAAAAGATCGGTTTTATTGGTAATGAGCTCATCTTAGTCTTAGAAACTGGAAATAAAGTATGAACGCAACGATGTTCCCTCCCAAATCAGAGGGGTTTTTTTTTTTGCTCTTTTCGCTCGTACTAAAAATCCTGCTATGCTACAGAATCAGGTTACATACGGCAAGATCGACGTGCAAACAAACGTGCATGGGGATTAACTCGCCACGCAGTTGCTCCGTTTGCCCTTTGTTATCGTGGAGTCATGGAAATGTACTTGCACTATTTCTTTGTGAGGAGGGAAGGAAAAGGTCGACGTTTCTCGAGAAGTAAAAAGTCCTGGCAGATGTTTGCACTTTGTCATGAGAATGCTCTCCGTTAGAGTTCCCTTTAATAGTGTCATTTATTTGTACATTAGATTCGTTCCTGGTTAACTGGACCAAACTCTCAAGGTGTGGATTAACAAATAAAATCCTTCTTTTGCAAATTGTTTCCTTTTCATATTGATTTGCAGACCTGAACCTGCGGAATGGCTTCGCACCCCATCAGCACACACTCATTATGGTCAATGTCAAAGGTCAAAGGTCAATCCCACGTTGAGCAAGCCTAGGGTAACAGTGGCAAGGGAAAAAAAACCCTAAAAGATGTCATTAAGAAACCTTGTGAGGATCAAGACTCCAAACGGGAATGAAGAGAATGGAAAGATAGACCTGATACTTTTGTTTGATGAAAGATACACAGGTAGTGCAGAAACAAAAGGGAGTACTACTTACAATAGGACAGGTGCATGCACTTATGAACAGCGTTTACAGCTTGGGACAGTTAAGTAAAGGAAAGGCAGTGGTTCTCGGTCTAGGGTTAGTTCCCGTCTTATACCCTGTGCTGCTGCTCCCCGTGGCTCCGGAAAGGATTAAGAGGCGTCAAAATGAATGAAAGAGGGCATAAACGATAACTTAGCTGTTATAAATAATGTGATTTACCGGTCAGTGTTTGGCGATTTTATTACCCAGTTGAAAGACTTGCGTTCCTGTAAAACTACAACGTCTTGATAAATCCGCCTTCCATTCTTTCTGCCGCGTTTTGGATGTTCTTCATCCACTTTTTTTTGTTTTGTTTTTTTTACAGTTATTTGGTTTTAACCTTCACCTACCTCTGGTTTGTGCCAATGTTTGCAAAAGAGTAAGAAAATCCCAATGACAGCGCAGATCGTGATGCGGGTCCGAAGTGTGTGTCACTCCTTCCCGGCCTTCGTGGGCGTCCTCTACGAGTTCATCACTTTCACACCACAAATGAATCACCATGATCAAACGTGTGATCAAAAAGCAAGATCAAAAGAAAGCGATTATGTTGACTTTTCGCCGAGTTTTATCTAAGCCAGCAGACGCGCTCTTCTTTGCACGTAGAGCTATCCCGCTTAGAAACGCCTGATCGTCTGGAAAGACCGGAAACTTGGAGACACACGACTCATTTTATAGTTCCCTATATGTGCTTGGATGCAAAACGTCCAATGTTGTCGTTTGTTATCCCGCCAAGCTTGCGCGGTCACCTGCTACCTGACCAGGGACGGCCTGTTAAGTGTTGCATCACGTTAAATGCACTCAGGAGCAAACTCAGATCAGATCAGATGGCTGAAACGTCCCGGTGTATCTCTGAAATGCTTATAACAGACGTAAATACGTTTTAAACACGCGCTGAAATGAATTATTTCCAATCTCACCCCACCAGTCACCGCGTGGCAACATAGCATCACCACGTGCGTTCACTTGCTGACCTCTAGTGGGATAAAATGTGAATTGCATTTACAACTCGACTCGTGCTCGGTGCTTATCCACAATTAAATCACTTATTCGTTCATTCGTGCACACTTCGCTCACTTACACTTACACCAGAACCAGGACCAGTTACTCTAGCCCCAGTTCCTGAGGCGACGAAGCTACAACACGTTCAACTTGAACACCTGGCAACAACGAAGCATTTCTCTGCATCACAGACATGTACTTGCATTTTACATAGTGTAACGTGATTAAATCGATATTGATATTGATATTGATATTTAGACGTGTCTTGGCTTCTTACTGCCCTGTGCCGTTTCTGCAACGTTTGTTATGTTATCTTATTAGATTCGACCTTTACGTTTCGTTTAGCTGCATGCGGGTTGCCAGGTTGGAATAAAACAGACCTATACGCAAAAGCAATTTAGCTACAGCAATTTCTTAATATGTCAAACTCTAATAGGCTTTATATACAGAAGATTAACCGATTAAGCGATGTGTGGTACATTATTACTACTTGGTGGCGCTGTTGCACAGAGAATTGCCATCTCGTCTTGGAAGAATGTGCGGGCCGCGTCTCAAACGCACACCACAGTAGTGCACTAAGTTATTGGGATTTTTGTTACCGGTGTATATTTTGAAAATTGTGGCGATGAGGTGGCTTTCTGGAACGGGCTGTGTTTCAAATATCTTTATGTACTGTGTAGGCGACCAGTATATTCTATTTATTTTACTTTAAACTCACGATATAGTGAACTACGTAGTGAACATGGTGTGATACAGTAGAGAAACAGTAAATAGCTATATAGTGATAACATCTTGTACTTCGGTTTAGAAAATGTTACTTTATTTAAACTTAAGATATTTCACTTGTCTGCTGTAAATTTTAACCAGGTGGCGCTGTTCTACACTCAACTTGGAATCAAACGGACAGCTCTTGTCCCAATCCTGATAAAGGCAAGTGGAACGGGCTGTGTCTCAAACGCACGGAGTTCCGTAACTTTTGGGGGATTTTGGTTTATATTTTCTGGCTTATGGTGACCGAGTTTCTTTCTGAAGGAGGCTCTGTCCCAAATATTGTTTTATGTACTATATACACTCGCGTATGATTTTATTTTTTAAATGTAAATTCCCCCGTATAGTGACCGAGATGTCACGTAGGGCTAGACGTGTTTGTAATTGGCCACGTGGTACAAGACGGCTTTTGAGAGATGATTTATGACTTTGTTCCATTTAAGAAACAATAATACTTTTTGTTATACCTTTTAAGAACTCAACAGTCGACCTATGAATGTGGATACAAGTAAACAGTAAGTAATTTGGCTCTTAATATGTTAAGTTACATTAGCTTGGAACAAACTGCTAGCCTGAGATTAACATTCATACGGAAAACTTTTAAGAACTTGACCACTTTTGTGCTTGGAAATATATTTGTGCAAGGTTTATGCAAACGTTGCAGTGTTTGTTTTTGACGTGATTGACCTAATTTAATTTTGCCTCCGATTCCGTACACCTCCGCTTTCATCCATTATCTTTCGCTTAAACCACACGGGGTCACGGGCCAGTCGGTGCCAAGGGCAGGGACAACCCTTGACGGGGCGCCAGTCCATCGTAGGGAACATACACACACACAGTCACGTACACAGTCACACACTAAGGGCCACTTTTAGAGATACCAATGAACCTAATACATGTCTTTGGACCGTGCGAGGAAACCGGAGTACCCGGAGTAAACCCACGCAGACTAAGGGAGGACATACAGAACCTATACAGAAAGGACCCAGGCCACTCCACCCTGGGATTGACCCAGGACCTTCTTGCTGTGAGGCAGCGGTCTCACCCACCGAGTCCCCAATGTCGCCACGCAGCAGATCGATTCTAGCTAATGGTCTCAAGCCCGTTGAACCATATGGGACCATGGGCGTCATTACAGATGGACCTTATTCGGTGCAAACCTCTTCCTGACGCTAGATGGAGCCAAACCATAAGAAATGGTATTTCAGCCCGTCTATCTGTTTTGTCTAGGAAATCCTCCTGGTGGTTTTGTCAGCAGAAAGAGAAGAAAACCAACAATTTGACGCCATCAGCATTCCCATGAGTAGATACTTGATCGGCAGAATTACTCTGTCAGTACTTGCCTGATTGTCTAGTAAAGGTCAGGTGCACAACCGTACCGCTGCCACCGAAAGTTTATGGACACTGCATAATACATGTAGGCTTTATATGATGAGCGTTACTCATTAGATGGTGTGTCTGCATACTTTCGACCACATAGTCTTTGTGTATTGTGATTCTATCATTGTGATTCTTGTTCACCTCACGGCTACAGAGATCACCCGGTTCACCAGATCTTAGCTTGGAGTGGATTTTGTATGTTCTCCACACGCTCGTGTTTTTTCTCTGGATTCTCCAAAGACGTGTTAGATCAGTCGCTGTCTCTAAAGTGGCCCTGTGAGTAGGCAGGTACCCTGCAATGGACCGGCACCCTGTCTAGGGATGGTTCCCTTAGGGTTAGGGGTTAGGGGTGAGGGGTTAGGGTTACGGTACCCAAAAGAGGAAAAGAAAATCAAAACTAAAAGCAGTCTGAACAGAAAGAAAATAAAAGGACAAAAAGAGGGAGAAAGAAAGGAAGGCTTTTAAAGGCCAGGGATTTCAAGATGGCCATTGATGGCCCGAAGATCCAGGGGCTCCCCTTTACGGCCGGATACGGGGGTCGGCGCCATTAGTGATGCTATTTGGGCATCTAGATCCAGAGTGTCACGATTGGGTATAAAGGGAGCGGGGACGAGGTTCAGCACTTTGCGAACGACTGCATGAGCAGAAAGTCCAACAGTTTGAGAACAACGTTTCTCATCGTGCAATTGCAAGGAATTTAGGGATTTCGTCATCTACGGTCCATCATATCGTCAAGAGATTCAGAGAACCTTCGGAGAAATCCCCGCAAGTAAGCGGCAAGGCCGGAAAAAACCGAAAAGCATGACAGAATGCTCAGTACATCAACCTTAAGGTGGATGGGCTACAACAGGGAGCTCTTACCCAGTGTTGGTCTGATAAAGTGTCCTAATAAAGTGATCAGAGAGTGTATGTAGCTCGATAAACGGTTATGTAGGCATAACATGGCTGGCGTCTGTTAAGTGCTGTAAATGCAAATGAGCAAAGCTGAAAGGGAAAAACCTTTAGCGTCGCTCTCGTCGCTCCCTCTCCCACTCGCCTGTCATTTCCTGCCCTTTAATGAGTCGGTGTAGGAGTGGACCTCACACACTTAAGTCACGACCACACGTACGGTACTCTTTATCTCTGGCCCTCTCTAAAAGTGTCCTCATGCAGTGGAAAGATCGAATAGAATTTCATTATCATTCGCTACACACTTTCTCTGACTTGAGTTAGCTTAAACAATGAAATCTCATCATCTCTAAATGCTTTATGGTTTTGTCATTTCCGCTTAGAGAAAATGGTATTTAGTGATGAGTAGATCGTCTTGTGTACAGTTGAGAAAAACTGCCTTTTTCTTGACGCGTTTACACGTGGCTTTAATTCCGTGTTACTCTGAAGTTTCCACATTAGGTTTGTAGATTATAACGTTTGGGACAAACAAGGTTCAGTCCAGGTTTCCTACCCTTTTCCAACCCCTGACTGAAGACATGCGGATTCCCTTTAGATTGAAAGACATTCAGCATGTTTGAAAAGATCGTAACCAGAGGTCGGTTGCATTAACAAAACCTTTTGACCTCATCTATGATAACGCGGAAGACGGATCATCTGCAGAAGTGCACGCTGGCTGACACTCTTGCTTTGGATACCCAGACGGGACATCTGAGTGAGACAAAATTAGCTGCTGGAAGGTTTTTTTGTTTTGTTTTTTTTTTGGGGGGGGGGTCGAGGCGATGTGAATTTAGGTCCTTTAACCATTTCCCTTTAAATCAGGCTCCTAGGAGAGTAACACCGCGTCCTTACTGGAGATCAACGGTGACGATGCCCGTTTAGATCTTAGAAAGGAGTGTGGTTTTACAGCGACTGACTGAAATGGTTTCTCCCGTCACCTGGCCTGAAAATGGTTTACCCCACTATTCAGCCTGCCTACCCTGAATGAGTCATCCAGCCTGCGTCTGATTGGCCAGGCGCGCTCCATCCCAAGGGATGGCCTTGCAGAAAGAAGCCCAGGCCCGACTCCATTCACAGAAACGAGGCTGCGCTCGGCTCATTCACAGCCGTCTCATCTCCTCCAGCGTCCTTTCTTCAGCATCCTTTCTTCAGCCTGTCTCCTCACCTCCCTTCCTGGGTAGCTTTCTCGCTCCGGCCTTTTTTTCCCGCGCCCGTTCTGGCGCCTCTAGAGAAGAGACGCATGCTGCCTTTCTCTGTTCTTGCCTCTCTCCATTCTTTGTTTTTTTTTTTTAATTCATAGCCAGGCAGGAAGCGAGAAGACTGGGAGGGACCGCAGTGCGAATGCTGCAGCGGCCAGAGCAGAAGAGGAAGCTTATGAATGACTGACGCTCTGCCGATGCACACTTCCTGTGAACGGGTTTTTACATGAATGGCTTGAGCGTTTTTGTTTTTTTTTCCATCCTGGATTAACGCCACGGGCTTCGCTCTGTCGGCCGGCTTTTAAATCAGACCGTCCGATCTCGCTCCGCTCCGTTGTCGAGCCGTTCATTCCGATCCCGGCATCTGACGACTTGTGCTTTTGATGTGACAATCAATTATTCAGCAGGATGACATAAAACAGAGGCTTGGCGTATTTCTTGTTTGCCTTTAAACAAAAATGGAGAGGGGTTTTTGGTTGAGGCTACCATAGGAATTTCCGATTTCGAATACGTAATGGAACTGGTGACGACGAACTGTTGAACAAAGAGGCAGTGCGTTTTACCGTGATTTAGGACAATTCGGTAACCATGGAGAATGCAGCGCTATAGGATGAGCAGCATCACGCCAAGGGATCAGACTCTGACTCGTTTATTTTAGATACGAATATGAAGAATTCTTCTGGACACGAATCATCAAGCTCCATCTTTTTCCATTGCCTTATGAAATCCGTACGGGAAATTTGTTGTCATGGAAAGCAGAACAGCTTTGCTTTCTTCTTGCGGTCATTCTGACTGACCATCTCACCGCCGTCGCTGTTTGTTGTCGCCGTCCGCAGCCGTTTTCATGACCGTTTCCCGTCGATTAATGCTGCGGAATTGTAGCTGATTTACCTCTTGGTTTGATTTACCTGCTTGTTTGATCTGTCTCTGCTTGTTGTCAAAGAGACCGCATTTTCGACCTGGACTCAATACCTGTTGTTCATCATTTTAGCATCCGGTCGCCTTCGGTCGACTAAATGAAACCTTTGTAGTGAACTGTCACAAAATATCAATTTGACAAGCGATGGCTTCTGATGCGCTGTAAGTGGGAGGGCTTTCTGCAACAGGAAGTGATCTGCGGTGTTGAGTGAGTCTTTTGTTGAGAAGCTCTCTCTCTCTCTCTCTCTCTCTCTCTCTCTCTCTCTCTCTGCGAGTGAGTCATGCATGTGCACCGATCTGCCAGGCTGCAGAGCGAGAGAGAGACATCTCCTTTATAAAGCTCTTTTCTCCTCTACCACCAGACCACCATCGCCGATAAAGACGGCTACTTCCTTTCCGCTTTTGTTCTTCCGCGTCCCTACCATGGACCGTCTGCCTTGCGCCCCGAAAGTGGCCTGGTACATCGGGTTTGTGTGACGCCTGCCTCGGAAGTCAGCACGTTCACCGCCGCCACTGGCAACGTAAATACAGCGAGCGAGGGATCAGGTAGGACAACGGGTACGCCCAGATTTCTCCGTCGCCCAGGCTTTTTTTGCGACTCAGGCATGCCGGGGGAGTGGCCGGCGAGCGCGGCGTCGCTCGTGCCCGTGCACGCGTAGGCCCAAGGAGTCGGGGGCATGCTGCAGCGGGCCAAGTACAACCGCTTCCGCAATGAGTCGGTGACATCCGTCGACGACCTGCTGCTCCACGGCCTGCCCATGAGCGCTAAGGTGCCCCCCGGCACCCCGGTGCCCCCTCCGGAGCCGCCGTACACCCCTGCCACCACTGAGGCCCCGCCCCCAGACGCGGTTGAAGATTCAGGCACCGCCCTCTGCACCCTCATCAACAAGGTGTCGGGTCTGAAATTCACCAACTCCTCTGGATTGCTGGGCATCAAGGGCCTGCCATCAGCCGTTAAGGACCTGGCCGTGTCCAAACTCCAAGGAGGAGGAGGAGGAGGAGGAGGAGGAGGGGGAGGATCGTCATCCAGTGGTAGCCCGGCGTCTTCCTCCAGCCTGGTGGCCACTGGGGGCATCTCGTGCGCGTCTGCCACCCCTGGCCACCACGAGTCGAGCTCGATGAGCGGCGGCAAGAAGGGCAGAATGGAGGAAAGCTCTGAGGACTGGCATCCGGGTGGTGTGGGAGGCGAGTGTGCAGGCCTTGTGAGCAAACCGCCGCGGGGATGGCTGCACTCCAGCGACAAGATCGCCGGACCCGGAGTGACGTACGTCGTCAAGGTATCTCTTTATTCTTTTCCCGTCTCAAACCCCACCCCCCTTTCAGTCTCAGTTTGTTCCTTTCTTCCTCTGCGAACCTTCGGCACTCCAGGTTTTGTAACTAATGAGCAGCAAACGGCGTCGTTTTGCTCGGTCAGAGATGGCGAGGGACGAAAACAGAGATTAAATAACACAGACGGGGGAGAAGAGCGCCGGTTCGGGCAAGAAAAGTACCTGAGGACTAAACAGAGGTCCTTCATCGAGGATTAGTCTGCGGTTTGTACGGAGCCTTAGCGTCGCACTTCACCTGTTTGCTCGGCGTTTGGCGTCTGATCGTGTAATTCTGTCTGGCGTTTGATCTAATTGCCATCTTGAACTGTTTCCATGCACACTTAGCTGTAGCTGTTCTCTCTAACCCTCCCTCCCTCCCTCCCTCCCGCGCTCGCTTCATATGTGCTGCATATGCTCTTGTGCCAGGTACTCCAAGCGACAGGCTTTTTTTCTTTTTTTTTTTACCCATTCAAACGAGTTTATCTCATCAACGGAAGCGAGATGCAAATAGTGTAACCACGGTGACCAGAGCACGAGTTGCCTTGCTATCAGACTGATTGTCGAACCACATCAGAATTTTCTCATAGGTCTATCAGGCTCATGAAACTTAATTCGTGCTTTTAATTTCGACCCTACTCTGTTTGTCGTTCTTACATTACCGAAAAAACAGCAAACCCAGCGCCAAACGGGCACTTTTGTGATGCCAAGGTGCTTGGTCTTTGGTCCAGTTGGCCTAAGCAGGTATTTTAATGGCACTTTTCATCAGACTTGCAGCTGTTTAAAATAAACGGACCTTTTTTTTTCCTCCTTATTTTCATTTTAAACTATAGTTAGTAACTGTAGGGAGCCATTGCACGTTTCCCGGGTACTGGAATGAAATCGATGTACACGGCGATATTCATGTTTTACAGCCTGAACTGGTTTGTCCCATTTCCGAACTCGATTTTAACCTTTCGGAAAGTGAACTGTGCAGCCCGTGCCGTGTTTTAACTCGGAATCGCAACCTGGAGGCCGTGCTTTTTACTATATAATTCCCACCGCCCGTTTTTCATGAAAAGGGGCAGCATCAGATCACTTCAGCCAAAATCCAGCCTGCTGCTCGATTTTATGGCCTCTTCTATTTTTCGAAAATAAGGTTCCAGATCATTTAATAAGCCCAGAGTGGAGCTGATTTCGGTGCAGAAATGCGTTCGTTAACACGCTGACATGGTTTGAAAGCTCGTGCGATGACATATTCAAAGGTATCGAACGTTAGCGGAACGTGACTGAGCTACGGCTTGTTTCCTGCTTCATTTCTTCATGTAAGGTGTCATTAGAGAGGCACTGAGGTAAAGGTGACTTCGATATCTACCGGATGATTCATACCTCATACCCTTGTTGCTTTTTTTTTTCCATCAGTGTGAATCACCCACTGCTACAGCCTCAGCACTGGAGCATTGTACATATTAACAAACACACACCCAGACATACAGATGGTTTCGTTTAGAAGGAGGTGTGCGCGATTCGGGATCTGCTAAGAATGAATGAATTAAACGAACAAATGAAGGCGTACATGCTACGTTTGTACACTGCGCACAAAAATTGTGTCGAATCCGGTTAACGGGAGCAGCCGCTTATTCGGAGCGAATCCTAAAGTACAGAAACAAATCCTGTTATATACGTGTGATTTTATTCCCTTATTTGGACCAAAATTCGTTTAATCGGACCAAAGAACATGAGAAGCGAATTAGAAAAAGAAGCCACAAGTCGCCACTTAGAGCGGATACAAAGCGGGTCAGAGAGATACGGGAGTATTTTTGGGATCCCCGGGAGAATTGGTGCTTTTATCAAAGGTCAGGAAATCCGAAAAGTTGTGCTGACAAGAGCAAA
>JAUZST010025975.1:0-30690 GCA_034779995.1 Parotocinclus haroldoi | reverse complement strand
TGTGTGTGTGTGTGTGTGTGTGTGTGTGTGTGTGTGTGTGTGTGTGTGTGTGTTTGTGTGTGTGTGTGTGAAAGAGAGAGAGAGAGAGCCTCATGTTTGAACTAGATACTGTTTAACTTGTTTGATATGTTTAGAGACTTTTTATGTATGTTCCTTATGTTTGTGTGGATCACGTTCCTCTACTCATTTGTACCAATCTGCAAATGGTGTTTGTTCCTGTCCTATTATAAGTAGTACTACTTTGTTTATCCCCCTATCTGTATATTATATTTAACCTATAGCACATAGATTTCACATATGTGTTAACCTATTTAACACATAGACTCTCTGGTTCATGTGTTGTTATACCATATGTTATATAATACCATTGATGCCACAAATTACAGGTTTTGTTTAAAAGTTTATTCCCTGCAGAGGTTTGGTATCTTTTTTGTATTCAGAAAATGCTGATGATGAAGAATGAAGGAATAAATGTAGTGTGGATGCATTTATCACCACCACCAAAACTACTGCTGCTACGGTTATGATGCAGTTCATGAAGACTTCCCATCCTCTCGTCCTGCTGCGTGCTGCCGCCTGCAACCTCCACCCTCCTCCATCACCATTATCTCCATTATCTCAGCTGAGTGTCCATGCCATTCCAGAAATGATGCTGCTGGTGTTTAGAAGCCGTGTAGACACTCTAAAGCTGCACATGTCTCCTCTCTCTCGCGCCGCTCTTATTGGTCCAGTTTAGCCCAACCAATGAAGTCTCGTGGCTGTGTAGGACGTTCACTTTCTCCCCCATTAGCAGCTCAGATGAGCTCCTGCACCCAATAAGGAGCGCTGCAGCATAGCGCGTGCTCTTTTCATTCAACTTTTATTGTTTCGTTTGTTTGCATCACCCGGACAAGACAGGGGAAGGAGTTCAGAACTGGAGCTGTCCACACACACTCCACCCTAATAAGAGCGTCACGCACGCACGCACGCACACACGCGCGCGCGCCCAGACACGCACGCAGCACAGGCTCGCTTGACATGCCGGACTGCAGTGCGTAAAGGCGAATCCAGACGAGCCCCGGCCGGAGTGCAAACCGTGTCTCAGCAGGTACGTTTTGTGCGATTTGTCACAAAAACACAACCTCGTGCACCGCTTTTGTGTGAGTAAGGATTACGCAAGTGTTTACACCTCATTTTATGCAGCACACAAAGCAGTTCCGCGAACCAACTCTGCAAATTAGACCCACTTTTTAGGGCAGATTAAGCCGTTAGGGGTCTGGCTTATGCACAGATACACAACAGCTTTTGGTATTATGTGGATATCAGTGTGTGTGTGTGTGTGTGTGTGTGTGTGTGTGTGTGTGTGTGTGTGTGTGTGCCATACGTGCGTAACGAAATTTGGGCGGATAAGTCTGGTTAATATATTTAAATAGAGAGGTTCAATTTTTAACATTTAAGAGTTGTGCCTTTATTTCTAGTTTGTGTGTTTGTGTATCGTATTGTTTGTATATTGTACACATAAAGGAGCGTAAATGTGGTTCGGTGACGTGCATTATTTGGGTCCTATTACATTATTTTTATTTAAAAAAATATTTGAATCCATATATCCAGATACTAGACAGATCAAATCATTTAAAAAAAAACACCTCATTTTTAACGCGAGTCATTTTCGAATTTTTCGTTAAATGGCAAGTCTAGAGTTTTTTTGCACTGCAAAGTCCAAAAAATGTTAGGTACTGTTGTCAAAATTATTTAAATAAAACAGCTCAACGTATGCAGGAACAAACGTTTCTTCAAACATGTTAAAACACAACTGGAAACAAATGAGTTATTTTCATATAAGAGAAAGCAAAGCATTCTATTTAACCTCTACCTATTCTGGTCAGGGTCATGGGGGTAGTTTGAGTGACCCAGAAATCACTGGGTACAGACGGAGGTACATCCTGGACAGGGCGTCAGTCCATCTCAGGTGTTCTGTAAATCTGTAAAATGCACCTCCAGTTTACACGATTTGAATCCTTATTGGACAGATCATATTATTCTCAAATAACCTCCTTTTCTGAACACAAGTAAATGTGTATTTGCTGTTGGTAGTAATTGTTTGCAGCCAAATTACAATCTGACACATTTCTAAAAAAAACAGCTCAATCTATGCAGGGAAAAAACGGTGACATACACTCTTCTTCAAAAGTATCGCAACAGTGAGTTCAGTCCTTTTTATTTTGACTTAAAACATTTGGGTTCGACATTAAAACATGAATATGAGACAATAGATCAGCTTTTCAGCTTTTTGCAAGCAAAAGTCTTTTGTGAGCAAAAGTACTGGAACAGATCAACTTAAACTGAAAAAAAAAACAAATAATACTTCATATTTATTTGCAAATCCATTGCTCGCCAGAACCGCATTAAGCCTGAGACCCATTGACATCACTGAGCTTTTGCATTCTTTTTTGGTGATATTGTTCCAGGTTTTCACCACAGCCCCTTTCACATGATGTGTGTTTTTGGGGTGTTTCTCTCTTCTGTCTCCTCCTAAGCAGGTAAAATGCAAGCTCTCTAGAGTTGAAGTGACTGAAGATTGACTATGCCTGTCTAAAGCCTTCCAACTCTTGCACTTTTGGCAGTGTGTTTAGGGTCATTATCTTGCTGCATAATGAAGGATCTCCCAATCAGTTTGGTTGCATCCTCCTTGAATTTGACAGGCAAAATGCTTTGGAATCAGCGCCGTTTATTGTTTAAATAACCAATGTTAGAACACACTTGGACAACAAAATGTTAAAAATACGTTTGCTCATAAGGGTGGCTTCAGACCAAAGGTACTACTTTTTGAACTGTGTAAGATCCAGATTTAAATAACTGGAAATAAAAGCAAAAAAAGGTCTGAAATGCAGGAATCTGTTTATTAGCAAATGAAATGATTTTGATCAAACACAAAATGCATTTTCTGTCCCAGCTTTTCTGATTTGGTGTTGTATGTAGATGTTAAGGAATATGTTATGATTATGCCATGTCCGGAGGTATAGTATATGTACATGATGTGTCTGTTCTATCTGGAGATAGAAGCAGTGTCCGTGTGGATCCTCTGCAAGGCGTTTTCATTTAGCACCTGGATTGCTTGAGGGAAGAAACTCTGGTGACTCTGTATCTTTGTGTCTTTGGGATACACAGAGCCTGTTAACTATATCGATCACAGAAACTGTTTCAGGATCAAACAGAACAGTGTTTTATGTTGGAACCCATATTGGTCCTAAAGCACTTTAAAGCAGTTACAGTCTTAATCCTCCAGCTTTGGTTTAAGGGGGGACTGGAAATGAGCATTTGGGCTGTCTGTTCTCCCTGTACTAATCATTAGTGCTGGCTTCTGTCCGAGTGTCTCTCTTTTTAACGTGACTAGAGGAAATGACCTTGTTTTAGGAGACACCTGTGATAGCTTGCTGATATTAACGCCAGCATTAGTGTGACTCCGGGTACCTTCCTGTCAATGAGCTCTGTCATGACATCATTTTCTCTGGAAAGAGGGCAACAAGCTAGGAAAACACAAGCAGTTAAACAACACAACTTTTGCTCAGGGACAAGATAAGGGTTTATCGTTCTTTAGGACTTTTGTTTATGAATATTGAACGAAATCTGCATCAGCAGTCATAAAGATAGGGCCAGGGGCTAAGGTTAAGCGTAATAAAGTGCTTGGGTGTTCTAACCAGCCAACCTAACCAGCAGCACAGGGGCCAAGCTGCAACCATACCTAGACATAGTACATCACAGACTGTGGGACACCGGAGATGAATGCTGAGCTTACATACATCTTTGTAAAGCGGGAGGACACCCATAGTTATATGAGGAGAACATACAAAATGCACACAGAAGGGTTTCTGGAGACGTGAGGTGACTGCACGAACCACCATGCCAACCTGACACTAAGTAAATCTGAAAGAAAACCTCAAAAAGGTTAAAGGCTGTGCAAACATGCAATGTATGGGATGCAGTTCTAAAAAAATGAAAAAGTTCCTTCTGGTATGACATCACCTTTAGAGTGATTCATACTATTATGTAGTAAACGAAATGAAATCCCGTCTGATCCCTACATGAATTGCTGTATAAATATTCTAAAACAGTATGGAAAAGTGAAAATTGATTTCCAGTTAGTACAGGATCATTTTTGCGTCTGTAAGTCGTCTTATAAGATCCAGTTTTTAAGCAATCAGGATAAAACAGAATCTCATTCCTTACGTTTAGTTCGGTTTGTCAAGCAGTTTGGGTTTGAGAGGAGCCAGTTTTGAGGTGGGTAGGGCATTTCACATGCCACTAGAGCTGTTCCCCACTGAAGGGATTATATCTGACAGTTGGCTTGGGAATGTGTGTGAATTTAAAATCTGTGGTTGAGCTGACCTTCTCAGCCTGCTGCCACTGCGATCCTCGACAGAATAAGCTGAATTATTATGCCTTGAATGAAGTTAGGAGGTTGGGAGCTGGATGAGAGATTTGATCCTTGGTTCAGTCTTGGTTAAGATCACCTAAAATTCCAGACAAATCAGTATGAAAAGTAAACAAATAAATGACTGCGATTGTTGCTTCTAGACCTGATACGTTGCAGAAATCGAACCAAATTTCGGTTAGCACTTAACCTGTTTGCTAGTGTGTCATTTTTTCTGGCTGGCAGAAGTTGAATGCCAGCTTGGGGGTTCCTTTTTCTTTTCATCAACCTCCATGGGTATTTATATTCAAATTCCTGAACTTATCTGAGCTGGCAGCATGAGAGGCCCTTACGTATGCTGCATGCCAGAAGAATCTACTGAGTGCATTTAGGTGAGAAAGCTGCGAGTGAATAGAGAGCCGCTAGGGAATCTGCAATCAGAGCACAGAACAACACGGAACAACAGTGGATTTTATCACTTAGTGTTGCATTTGTTTTGCGATGGTGTTAGGTGGGTGCTTGAGATTCTGCGGGTGATCGGGCAGAAGGCGGCCTCGGTGAACTCGTTAGGGAGATTAGTTCCAGCGCTTTTGCTCCGTGTGCTGTGGGGAACCGGGGGACCTCGAATCAATGGCATGTCGTTCCCATGGAGAGAATAAAAGACCCAGGGCTGCCTCATTTACACGCCTGGGTCCTACAGGAGCCGGGAATGAAAGGAAGAGCTGGTTGGGATTCCAGTCAGCAGCTAAGCAGACCTGAAGCAGATTTTTTAAAAAGATGTACAAAGCCAAATGAAAGCTTTTGAAACATGGCATGATGGACGTGGATCAGGGCTTTTTGACAGATACAGAAACGTTATTGTTTGACAGAACATTTTTGGTCTTGGTAAGTTATTTATGGCTCACAGTGGTGTTAGGGGAGGAGTTAGTGTTTCAAAGGAAATACACACCTACTTTATTAGGACTGACTAATATACAGGCCACACCTCCTTAGTCCTAATTAGGAGTAATATATACACACTTCTCCTTTATTAGGACTGAGAGATAGAGAGGCCACACCCCCTTTATTGGGATTGACAGCTACTGAAGCTACACCCATTTTACTGGGAGGAGCAAAGGCCACACCTCTTTATATAGGTCTGACATATACAAAGGCCACACCTTCTTTATTAGGACTAGATGACACAGAGGCCACACCTTCTTAATTAGGACTAACAATTAAAAAGACCACACCTCCTTAATTAGGACTAACAAATAGAGAGGCCACACCTCTTTAATTAGGACTGAAAAATACAGAGGCCACACCTTATTAATTAGGACTAACAAATAGAGAGGCTACACCTCCTTAATTAGGACTAATAAATACAGATGCCACACCTTAATTAGAACTAACAAATACAGAGGCCACACCGCATTGTTTAGGATTAACAGAAACAATGACCACACCTCCTTCACTATGACAGGTATAGACCACGCCCCCTTTTTTAGACAGCAAAGACAGGTATGTAGGTAGTGAGAGATAAGCAGTGTTGAAGGAAATGGAACTGATCATGTATTATATATAACGTTACTGTAGTAATGAAGAGCAGAGCAGTAACTGATTGGTCTGCACCACAAGATCGTAAAAACTGAAGCAGTGCATTGATTCAACGTTAAAGATGCTAAAGATCATCATGGGTCAAAAGTACAATGTTTTGAGCTCTGGCCAAGTTCTCAGAGCAACAAGCACTCAGAGTAGAGCTGCTGCAATCTGTCTGGTTTGGATATGAACTCACAGGCCCTGGTACAAGATTTCATCTTCCTCAATTTACCACAAGCACAGTCCATCGATCGGGATGTACTTAGCTTTGTACTAAAACGATTCTAGATTCCTTCTAAATAGTTGCCTAAAGCATCACAAACAGTCTAATGATCACAACATCTATATATATAGAAGTCTGTACAAATCAGATTAGAGTTATGAAATGAAAACTTAACAGAGACACTGGGATGCTCTGGACAGTGTTTTGGGTCCTGGGATTCATGTGACATGTATCAGTGCCTAAACATTGTTGGAGGCACAAAGTACCCTGCCTGGCACCCCAGGAAAAAATGTATTGTAAAATTTGACAGTAGAACCATGAAGTGGCCAAATTACCATAAAGATCCATAATATAACTGTGAACTTTATGGTTCACAATAGAACTGTTAAGCGATTTATATTTACAGCATTTAGCAGACACTCTTATCCAGAGCGACTTACAATAAATACAGGTTTTACAATCCAAGCAATTGTGGGTTAAGGGACTTGCTCAGGGACCCAGCTGTGACAGAAATGGGATTTGAACCCTGGACCTTCTGTTCCATAGTCCAATACCTTAACCACTAAGCCACTATAGTCCCAATTTACAGCTTTGCTATGAAATGGAGTGGAAAACTGCAAAAACTGTTCAGTATGGTTTAAAGAACATGACAAAGATCCCCAAATCTTAAGCGAAACAAGCGTCTGTGGGACGTTCAGGAGAAACAAGGCCAATCTGTTAAAACTTTGCAAATCAAGAGGCTTGGTCGTTTGTAGATAATTCACTGGTTTTTTTTTAAGGACAGACTTTTAGATTGTAGAAATTTCATATTTAAGTTTAATCGTTTGATGTTTATATGTATATATGTTTTAGAGCAGAGGTTTTTTTAAAAATAGATATCAGTGTCAGAAGCTACATAAACCTGTCTGTTTGAGATTCCTGGACCTATCAGTACTCTTTGTGCTTTACATGTCACTAAAACCTAAATCAAAGCAGCTTGGAAAAACTCACATCATCCTGGCTGACTGAGATTTTCAGTGATTTAACATCATACATTTGTCACCATTTGAGACACATTTGAAACTTGACAAGTAGTAGCGACTGTAGAAGAACTGGGTCAATCCTGAGTTTATCCCAGCAATACGTCGATCATTTGTGCAAACAGACATACTAACAGGATTTCACCATGCAGCTCCTCCATTACAGCCTTCCTGCTGCTCTCTACTGCAAATGATTACCATTTTCACAGCTAAATTGTAAGCCGGTGTGTCCAGCAGTGCTGCTGATGAACAGGATTGAAATAAAGTCCTCCTATTTCTTTTACTAACCAGCGGATGATTCACTGGTGGAAAGAGAATTGGATTCAATAATTTTGGAGGTTTTTTCATTTCATTAAACTTTAACACATTGTTAAAATAATAAGCTTTGCTGAAAGTGGTTATGCACTTGGGTGGTGGTTTATGGAGCCTACCAGATCCAACCAGGGGACTAGTTTTCCATGCAGCTTTCGTTTTATTGTTTTTCTCTTGCATACCAACCACAATTTCTCTAAGACGGCAATGGAAGCTCAGCTTCCCTTAAAAATTAAGGATCTAATATGTACAGGGGGCAGCACAGTGCCTCACAGCAAAAAGGTCCTGGGTTCAATCCCAGGGTGGAGCCTCCTGGGTCCTTTCTGTGTGGAGTCCTCACCATGTCTCTGTGGGTTTACTCCAGGTACTCCGGTTTCCTCCCACAGTCTAAAGACATGCTTGTTAACTGGTGTCTTTAAAGTCTAATGTGTGAATGTGTGAATGTGTGTGTGTCCTACGATGGATTGGTGCCCCATCTAGGGCTGTTCCTGCCTTTGCACCCAGAGTTGCCAGGTGGGCACCGGCTGACCCGTGACCCTGTGTGGATTAAGCAGAAGATAATGTATGAATGAATGAATAATATGTACAGTTATGTTAAGATTTCATAAACCATAAATGCTTTAGAACATGTTAATCTCAAAGACAAGTTCATTCAAAACCAGCTACTTATCTCAAATTGACAGACTCCATTTTGTTACTTTCTCATACATTCCCGTAGCGTAAGAAATAAATTGTTATAGGGTTTATGAACAATGTATTTACCCACAGAAGCCGAGTATTCACTTCAATGGGACCACACGGAAGTTTCTCTTTATTGCCTCGAAACTCGACAGATATTGGATAAATGCCACGATTTCATGAATGGAGATTGGCTCTGTTGAATCCTGGTCGTTTTCCTTGCCACTGTCTAGGCTTGCTCAGTCAAGGCTGTGGGCCTAGATACTCTAGATAATTGTAAATCTTATGTGAGACAATGCTCTGTTGTAAAAAGTGATAGAATTCAATTTGACTGTGTCATTTATTTCTGGTTTATTAATGGTTTTAGTTTAGACATGAGCATTTTCTGGTCTCTTACACTCATTGTCCAGCATGTTGTTGATCATGTGGTCCTGAACCTGTAAGTGTTTTAAAGAAGATTAACTATTATTTTCTCAGTCGATAGAAACAACGCATGCTCCAGCTTTTGCTATACAAACTGTTATGGGTGGAAATTCCTGGGCTGCTCTTTATTCAAGCAGAAAGTGATAAAGCCTCATTAAGCATATTCCCCCGTGTTAAAAAGGCATCTCGTGGAGCCAGAGCTCCTGATATTTGAAATGTCTGCAGATAAAAAAAGTAATTGTTGGGGGTGGATAAAGAAATGACAACCTTGAAGCAGAGGCTGACTTCTGTCATTGCACTTGCTTCCTTTCTGTGTGCTTCAGATCCACACACCTGACGTGAACGCTTCAGAAGCTGAACAGATACGAGCCATATTCATCTTAAAGGCAGAAGTAGATTAAAAACAGACTGCAAGGTTATTGTAAAACATGAAAGAGATCTGTGTGTGCCTGTTAGTGTTATAAATGTTTGATTTCTTTTATTCACAATATTTATGGTACGGGAGCACCAAGACGATTCAGGTGCATCTGTTTTTGAAACCACAGCAGTGCTTTAGTTCCGCAGGGTTTTCTTCCACATACAGGTGAGCATGGACCCTAAATTGGGCTGGAGCTCAGGAGGGCAATTCACTTGTCTGGCAACTTACATCTGACAACATATGTTCTAAGGAGTCATGGGTTTAAGGCATGAACAGATTTCAGACTGAAGTCAGAACTGAACTGGTCAGTTTAGTATTTTCATTTTCAGTTAAACCAGCTGCAGTCACACCCTCAAAGAACGAGGTGTGGTCTCTTTACCTGTAAGTCCATGTAGAGAAACAAATTGTACCTGAAAGTACCAAGGAACATGGGCTGCATGTGTACATGCCAGTCTCTAAGAGGTGTGTCCTCTTTATGTGCCCCCATATTTCTGTCAAAGGAGGTGCAGCTTCTGGGTTTCTGGTCAATATTGAATAAGAGAGCACTGTGTCTGTGTACTTAGTGAAGGAGGTGTGGCCTCGGTGCCTGCCACAGTAAGGCATGACTTGTGTATCTGCCTGTTCCCTCAAAGGAAGTGATTCCTCTGTGCCTGCTAGAGACTTGGCCCCTGTGTTTCCCTGCCAGTCTTAACTGGATGTAGACCTAGCGCCCTATTGGACAGTATAAATGAAGGAGTGGGTGTGGCATCTGTGCCATTGAAGCCTAGTGCAAAATATGTCTGAAAAAGGAATTCTTGACAGGCACACTGAACGGAGTGCGGCCCCTGTGCCTGACAGTACCCAAAACAGTGTTGTGGTCTCTGTGTTGTTCAGTTCCAGTAAGGAATGTGTGGCTTCTGTGATCGACAGCCTCAGCGAAAAATTTGTGGGCTCGTTCCAATACAATGGCTGTATCAAATGTGTCTTACGGTATATCCACTAAACCCTGGGTCACTTGAGTCATTCCTAATTCTTTGACTCAGCTGTCTTAGATTCAAGACGTCCATCTGACCAGTGTCTCATGCTGAGGAACAAAGTGTGGCGCTGTGTTTTGGGGATAAAGCTACGCCCCAGGACCTGGAATAATTACTGCAGCCGGTTTTCTGTCACACACACAGGCTTGAAGCTTCAGATTGCTTTCCCACCTTCGCTAGTAATTAAAGCTGTTCCACGGGACTCCTGTCCTGAGGGAAAGTGGTGATATAACAGTTCTGACTGGTGTTAAGAAAAGGAACAGCTGTCTAAAATGTGATGAGGCAGAAGAGACTACTGGTTAAATGTACTACCAAGAAAATGTTATTAAGGTTCTAGTCTTAGGAAAATTCTCATGGTAAAATATAAGATTGAATTGCAGCGAAACACAATTTAAAGACTTAGGTGGGGTGAACGGAGCATGAGTTTGGGTAGATTAATCCTGAGCTTGTGTAGAAGTAACCCCAGTATCAGTGGATGAAATCACAGCTTTAGCCTAAGAATTAATAAACAATCATTTGTGTGTCAGAAGCCTCAACTTAGGAACAATAAGAATCATGTTGGTCTCAAGCATCTCAAAGTTTAAATGGACTAATCATATGGAAAAGAAACTTAAACTTTAGTGTTTGAACTTTAAGATCGAGTAAAAGAAGACTAACCTTGGGCAGAAGAAGCTTCTATTTGGTGTTAGAAACACAAACTGGGCAGGAGAGGGAGCACCAGTTTGGTAAAAAAAAAGGAAATTGCTGATTTTAGAGGTCTAGAATTTGATTCAGTGACAATCAGACAGTGTAATTTGCTCCAACTTGGGCAAAATAAGACACTGTGTGGGCAAAGTAAGTACCGACATTGGTAAGAGCCACAGCTCGGGTCAAAGTATGTTTTAACATGGGTGAAATAAGTCACAGCTTGGGGAAAGTAAGCACTAGTTTAAATAAAATAAGACAGATTGAGCAAAGTAAGCATCATCATTGGCAAAATAAGCTACAGCTCAGGCTTTGTAAGCACCAGCATGAGCAAAATAAATCACAACTCGGACACAGTAAGCAATGGTGTTGGCAAAAGCCACAGCTTAAGCAAAGTAAGCACCAGCACTGGGAAACTAAGCCACAGCTTGGGAGAAGTATGCCACAGATTGGGTGGAAGAAACACCTCAGCTTTTGGTGAATACTGAGAAGCCCAGATCATTGCTTTATTTGCCCCTCTGGGATTGGATTGATTTCTTATACCTGATGTTTTACAGCATCCTGTCAGCCTTGTGAACTTTATCAAGGCTGGTCTAAGTATTTTTTTCATGGTTAAACCTTGTTTATCATAGTCAAGGTCACAGTGTGTCCCAGAAATTCAAAAAGAGCAGATGAGTTTGTAAGTAGAACAGGGCAAATCATCACAATTCTCTGTTGCAGTGCCAGGAGATGATTCCCCTGTCTGTTCCCCCCTCCCTCAAGACTCAACTAAAATCACTGTGATAATGGCATAGCATCTTAGATGTCTAAATGTACTCATTAAAGAACTCAGCTGTGTAGTGGTTTTGTGTTCTTGGTTTAGTAGTTTAGTATCTGACACTTATAATCTTCAAACCATTCAGCGCACATGTTTTGCATGAGCATTTTCTTATAGTCAAGACCAATAAAGCCAAGGATAAGTCAAGACCAAAATTTTTAGTATTTGAGACCATATCAAGACCGACACCAGAGATGAGACCAAGACCAGATTAAGATTTACAGGAATTACACAAGAATAAAATGAAGCAAATGGAAAAAGTGTAATCGGCTTGTAATTCATTATCATTCATTACACATTTATACATACATGTATATACATATATCTTTAAATAGTTGGTCAACTATAACATTAACTAATATATTTCCTTTTTATTTAATTACTTATTGTTATCTTCCATTCTTATTCAAACCAAGGTAAAGTAACTTCTTTTTAAGTAAATGAGGATTTTTAATATTAAATATAAAAACACAATAATAACATTTCAATCTGCCCTCAAACAAAAACAATCCTAAACTAAGAACTATCATAAGTAAAGTGAACGAGTGAAAATGCACACTTATAATCTTAAAGGCTGTTTCAAATAAATACAGGAATTTATTTTTCCCTGTTAGCCAATCAGAGTGCAGCTTGTATTTAGGCCTGTAAAAAAAATGACTGATTGATTGTGTTTGAATGGATTGTTGATATCCAATATCGAAAAAAACAAGTTCAGTTTATAATTAAAGTTACCTCAGACAGACGCATCAGACTCAGGCTGGTCTCGACAGCAATATCTAGTCCACCTTACACCGAGACTGAGACAAGACTGAGTCCAAATGAGGTCCGGACTAAGGTTTGGATTTGACTCATATCCTGAGCTTTGCAGTACACATCTGGAATAGAAATGTGCTGAACCTGCACTGAATTGTGCTGTAAGAAATGCCTGTCTGGTACTGTAAGACTGTAAGCTGTGCAAATAAATGATGACTTAGCATGACTAAAGACTCCTCCTCCTCCTCCTCATCTTCACACGTTTACCTCGTTCAGTCTGTTCACTATACAGCTGCTCTATAAATACATGTAATTGTGGAGCTGAATTACATGAATCCAGTGCTGTTTTGTCCCATAACGATGCTTTTCCCCTCCTTTTAAGAGAGGTGCAGTATGAAATGTTGGTCGATCCGTGACTGACTGCTCTTATCGTAGAACTAGCTTTTGCTTTTAGGCAGATATATTCTAACTACATCTCTTTTTCCCCGTGTGTTGCAGTCATGGGCGTTCTGATGTCTAAGAAGCAGCAGGTGGAGAAGGTGCAGAAATGCAGCGTGGTTGTCTCTGCATTTCGAGATGGTCTGAAGAACCAGTCGAACGCCATTCAGGAACCGAATGGTTCAGACAGCATAGATGAGGTGTCAAACCAGCCAGAGGGTGACGAGTCGGGACCGAAGGAGCAGGACGGAAAACCTGGACCTTCCACCGTCCCAGCCAGGGAGGAGAACAAGGCCAATCAAGAGGCCTGGGACCGTCTACGTGATGGGAAAGGGGTGGAACCTGAGGAGTTAAAAAAAGGCCACCAGCTTACGCCGCCGGCTTATGTGAGACCGAAGAGACAACCGGATGACGATCAGCCAGTACAGATCAAGCTCAGTCAGAGAGAGGAGGTAAAGAGAGCAAGAACTTTTCCGATTTAACAGTTAGTTAGGCTGAAGGTTGAGAGATCCACATTCAGAACCCTGTTATAGACAGTAGCCCTGTCCAGAGTATACCGTGTGAACTCCAGGATAGGTGCCAACTCCTTTGCGAGTGCTCATGTAAACATGATCTGTCTTATTTTAAGACAGAGGTTTCCAAAATGATGGATGGACCCCTGATGGGGGCACAGATTGCCTGCAGGGGGGACAGCAAAACAAAATAATGAGGTATCGTTGAACCAGAGAATTTTCAGAAGGAATATACATAATGCATGTTACTTGTAATATTTGCACTATAAAGCTAAAAGTTTTGTTTTATACAAGGTTTCACTTCTTTATTAATTATAATAATTAAGTTTCGGTGGAGTGGGGGGGGCAGTTCGGTTGTTGGCTTTTGTTACGTGGTCAGTAAGGGGCAACAGTTTTGAAAGGTTGCTATATTATTTGAGGTTGTTCCTATGGTGTCCCAGGGGGTTACTAAGTGGTTGCTAGATGGTTGCTATGGTGCTGCTACGATTGTTGTTAAATGGTTGCTATGGTGTTTCTGGTGGTTGTTACAGTGTCCCATGTGGGTGCTAGGTGGTTGCTATATTGTTGCTGGGCAGTTGCTATGGTGTTGCTAGGATTCTTTCCTGGTGGTTGCTATGGTGTTTCAGGTGGTTGTTACAGTGTAACAACAGTGTGTTCGTGCAGCTTTATGTTTATTATTCCATTCACCATGTAGTAACCACTAAATCTAAAGAACGACTCTGACTCTGAAAAAGTCTTGGATTGGTTCTTGTCCTTTTCACACAAAACACTCCTGTCAGCCTCGTTCCTCTCTTAACCTGCATAAATGTCATCTGGTCCTCAAAGTCCACCGCCGACGTATCTGACACGAGCTGGTGATTCATATCACACCCATTCAAATGTGACATCTCACTCTCTTTTTGTTTCTCTCTCTGTCTATCTCTCTCTTTCTCTGTCTCTCTTTCTCTGTCTCTCTCTCTGTCTCTCTCTCTCTGTCTTTCTCTCTCTTTCTCTCTCTGTATCTCTCTCTCTCTCTGTCTTTCTCTCTCTGTCTCTCTCTCTCTCTCTCTGTCTTTCTCTCTGTCTCTCTCTCTCTTTCTCTCTCTGTATCTCTCTGTCTCTCTGTCTCTCTCTCTCTGTCTTTCTCTGTCTCTCTCTCGCTCTCTCCTCTTGCTGTTATTGTATAATGTGTGTAATGGTATTTGTCCAGGGTAGCTAAATGTTTGCAAAAGTTGGAAGATCTTTTAGTCTCGGTGAAGAATAACGTCCCAGTAAAGGAGAACTGGGTACCAGTCCCTCTCTGTACCATCAGCCCAGGAACACGCCTTGTGATAACCTTGTGAGACTTAAAAAATGACCTAGATTTGAACTGAAATAGTTACGTTTGTATTGATAGTAGAATTCAGTAAATAATAACAGTTAAATAAAATCATGTAAAATATATGCATATCTGAAAATATTCCGTCTGATACACAGAGTCACATTATTACATCGAGTCTCAGCAGGAAGTCCTTTGGAGGGCTGGAACAGGTTGGGTTAGCCAAGAATAGTCCTACTAAAGAAGTCATAGCTTTTTCACATCAAGAGCAATGGCCAAAAAAAAAATCTAAACAAATCTGTCCTTAAAATGTTAAACCTTTTAAACAGAAGAACCTAATTCTATTGGGCTTCCATTCCATACATCGGTCTCCATGTGTGTCTCAATGTTTCATGCTTAGGCATTTTTCATTTTTGTTTATGATTATATTTCAGCGCCTGTGCGAAACGTCCATAGCACCCATAGGCAGAGCTGGCATTTCTGCCACTGCGTTGGTGCAGCTGGCACCAGCCGGGATGTGGGCGGGTTGAGCTGAAGGGCCCAAATTGGGTGAGAAAGCGAGAGTGGCTGAGTTGTGTTAGCGTCCAGATCTGCACTGATTAATTCAGTTGATTAAAGGCAACAGCGCCGGGGTCGCCGATCCTACCGTGCCGGTTGAGAACTCTCCACAAAGTGGCTTTGTTTACTGAGCCGAACTCTCAATGGAAATCGGAACAGGAGAGTGCTGAGAAGCACCTCACACATTTCTCTTATTTGTTATGAGGGCTGTGGGGGGTTTAATGCAGCTCGAAATAGCGTATTTGGGCTCTCGGCTGGGGAGCGGGACATGAATGGATGCGTTATGAAACAGATGAGATGAAGCTCAGGTACAGTTAGTTTATGTTTGTTAAAATAACAGGATATCACTCTATGACTAATGTGGAACCTTGGTGAAGTTTAGTGTGCAGATTTAATTAAAGTTTGTTCTAGAGCCTGTAACATGGTTGATGTGTTTAGAGACTTTTTTGTAAGGTTTCCGTGTTTGTGTGGATGACTTTCTGCTACTTATTTGTACCAAGTTGTAAATTATATTTGTAAGTCTATGTTTCTCTTTTAATCAAAATACACAGGGCACAGAGTGAGTCAAAAGTCACAGGACATGCCACATGAGTTGTGGAAAAGTCTGTTGAAATGTATGTGTTGATAACTTTTGAAACACAACAGATATTGCAAATCTGATTGCCTTAATCGATATATAAGACAATTCTGATCTTCTTTGATATCCTACATAACCACTTTCCCATTGGAAAAACTTACCCTACCGAACATTACTGAACATAGCCTAAAAGATAATCCCCTTTGACCATTACTTGTTGGGGTATTCAGATATGTCATTTTATATTTTGTTTTTGATATAAAAGGGTGTCTTTGACTCATCATGTACCAGTCCTTAGTCACACCATTACATGTATCTTCTTACTAATTTATAACATTCAAGTCAAGTCAAGTCAAATTTATTTCTATAGCACTTTTTACAATAGAGCATTGTCTCAAAACAGTTTTACAATATTATATTATCTAAAAAAGGCCAATCCCAAATTGAGCAAGCCTAGAGCAACAGTGGAAAGGAAAAACTCTCTGAATATAGAAGGAATAAACCTTGGGAGGACCAAGACTCAAAAAGGGACCCGACCTCCATAGGTGAACTAGATGTTAATTGAGTAAATACTTAAAAGTATATTAAAGTAATAGTAAAATTAAGTAAAACAGTACTAAGTATTAAGTAAAGCTATATAAATCAAGATTAATATTTAAGTTTGTAATTTAATAAGTAACAAAGTAGATTTTAAAACAAAATAGATTTTAAAATCAGACCTCAGTGGGAGGTCCTTGGAGGCACATCGTCTCTTGGTGACTAAGTAATGGAGGGAGTTACTGCACTCTGATGGGACTGGGTTCTGTTGATCAATGATTCACTCATTGATTCTCTGGTTCCTCTGGCTGATCTGTCTGTTGTTCCTAATACTGTCTGCCAAGGCATTGTTGGGTTTCATCAAACTACATCAGGTCCATCATACCATCTTCATAAGTGTTATAGCTTAAATCTGTACAAGAAGCAGGGTGGAGAACGCATATGTGATGCTGCAGCATCTCTGGCTAGGAAAATAGAACTGGAAACTAGGCCACTTAAACAAAGCACAGATGTAACATATGCATGATATTGCAACCAAAAGGTCTGAGTATTTATGATCAAGCCAAGATGAGGAAGATCAGATCTCTCAAGGAAAACCCCCAGCACAGAAACACAGCATCATATAATCACAGAAAGGAAATCACCACAGGGTCAGTGATGACCTCACTTTTACCGCTTTTAACATTGCTGTGAAATCAAGGTTTGCTTTAGGGGGGAAATTACCAAACACCAGTGTACTTCCACTTAATAATCCCATCTCGATCAGAGCAGTTATTTGATTATTCAAGTGGTCTTGTAAACAAGACATTCAGATTTCTCAGAAATCAGTTTGAGAGCTGGATTTTGATCAGTAATCAGATCATTTAGCACTTACACAGCATTTTAAGTTCAATAGGTTTTCTCTGTCTGTGCATGCACACAAATGTAACAGTGACAGAAGCAATTAGTAGGGTCAGACATGGTTACCAGGTCCTCTTAATCTAAGAGACACACAGGGTGCTTGTTTCTCTGGTGGGATATGGCAACCCTGGAATTAAAAATAGAACAAGCTAAATGAAAGGCAGTATCGGCTTAAATAAAATGATAAACTTTATTATTCATTTATAATAATTTTTATTATTAATTTATTACAGTTTGAAGTGTATTTCACATCCTTCTGTGAAATTATTGGCTGATGGCAAAGTAAATGTACCCATGACTAGATGTCTATTTTCAGCTGAAAGTTGGCTAACATCACCAGCATGCTGTTTCTTCTCACCTTACTGAAGGTGGGTTGCCATTCTGCACCAAAGCAGACTGTAGCTGTGAGGAGTTGGCTGAGGTGACAGAAAGTGACTATAAAGGTGACATGGATCATTCTGGAGTGAGAAAAACACATCTTCCTCCTCTCAGTCTCATCAAACCCCTGAGACTCGAGGGCAGAGTTAGCCACCAAGTAAATTATCTCCTAATTGGAACGCCAAACAAACATGCGAATGCAATTGGATGTGCTGCTGGAATGCTGCAAGCTAAGCTAAACACACCAGTGTTCTATTCACCAGGAACAAATCACAAAACAGGGTTGCCAGATCCCACAAGATAAGCAAGCACAACATTTTGGGAAACATGCGGCCAAGAAACAAAAAATAAGCAGACCTGACAACCATGCTTGAACCTGCTAGCTGCTTCCAGGTTTTTTTTAAAACCGTGACAATGGATTAAAATCAGTGTAAGGGTGTACATGCGCTGAGAAATGTGATTACTGGGATAAAATCCAGCTTTTTTAAAATCAGATTTTTTATTAAATGCATGTAAACAGCAACTGTATTTGCTTGTTATATTATATGAGTCTTGACCTTGCAAGTTAGAAGAATCTCATGTCTTAAAGAGATCTTGCCTAGGTGGGCTAGAACTGAGAATTAAGTAGGTATTGGTGATGTGTGGGACTCTAATCTGTATAGCCATGACTTGAGGATTTGAGCTGAAGTCAATTGGACTTCTTCTTGGTTTTCTAAGACATTTCATTTCTCACCTGAAAGGCTTCTTCAGTTCCAGAAGCTGATGGAGTTCCAGGTGTCTCTAGTGTGGTTGGCACCTAGGCGGTGGTCCTGAGAGTCACGGACTGACCCTCTCAATACATGAACCATTAGGATTATATGGGTTGAGAAGCAAATGGGGTTGGATCTTTTAGAAAGGGAATTCAAGACTGCTTCGTAGGAGGCTGATAATTGGTGTACTAAACCACGCCATCTGTTCATTGATGGTTTCTTTAATTGAACATAAACTAGCTTTGTTGACTCCTCTTTAAAACATTGCCTTATCATGTTTTCTGCCTAAAATTTGAACATTTGTATCCTCAAAGGAGTGTCCCTTCTACTACATACTACATGCGTACATCAGGAGTCCGGTCCTGGTGAGCTGGCTTTTCTATGTTGAACATTGTTAAACAGATGGGGTGGTTTATCAGTTTTGAGCCACCTGTGGATCAGTCTTTAGATCCCCTCCTAGGTGGTTTGTCCCCCATTCATATCTTGACCCATGGGATCCTAACGATTCACAAATGGGTCAGACCTTGGCTCCAGTGACTCTTAGGAAAGTTTCTAAGGTGATATCCTGATTAGAAGTTATCTACCTGGGGAACTCTTGAACTTCTAGAACTGAAGAAGCCTTTCAAATGAGAGGTGAAACCCCTCCAAGAACCAAGAAGACGTCCAGTTGACTTCAACATTTATAGGAGGATAATCACCTGTCTATCCACTGTCATGGATGTATGAACATGCAGAAATGGAATTAAATTGGTGGGGCATCCTTAAATCCCCTTCCCTTGACTGCCTCTTTTTATAGTCAAAGCACGGATGGAAAATTATGAGAGCTGGTATTAGCATGAGAAACTTTTCTCCTTCTGTGGCTGCTTTGTGGGTGCCTAATTGCTATGCTGATTAGGCTGCCATTAACGAGGTCAAGCAGCTTTGGCATGCCGAGTAACTAAAGCAGATACATTTGTTTTAGGTCTGTATGAAAGCACAGCGTTTCTGGATCAGGATCAGCCTGAATGCTCACCGTTAATGCGAAGAAATCTGCTGTAATTCATCTTGTGGAGCAGATGAAGGCTGTGGACCAGCCAGACGGCTGAGCTCTGCTCGTGCAGCTTTGCTAATAGCACATGGGAAATTGTTTCTATAATTAAACCTTGAATGAGGGTTAATGGAGTAATTATGGAAGTTCCATTGTGGAAATACAGGTTCATACGAGGTTCAAGCTCTCCGAACTTTAGAACTAGAGACAGATATTTAGATTCATTGTCAGAATTAGATCCACAAACTCCCTGGTTGTCTCCATCTGCAGAAAGAAGGTTAAACAAAGAAGGTCAGCTGCAGTGTAAGTGTGATTACATTTAAAGTGGATCTCATGCTTGTTTTGGATAAGGTCCATAACGTTTAATCTCAAAAGCGGACACGCTTGGTGGCATGATTTTTTTCGAAACTCTCAATGCACAATTTTTTTAGGGTTCGTTACCATGTGATCTAAAGTGATTTCTGCTTCCTTGTGTACTCCTTTGCAGCCGGTGAATGATGAGATGTGTGACGTGTGTGAGGTTTGGACGGCGGACGACCTGTTCCCCTGTCGGACGTGTACGAGGGTGTTTCACGACGGATGTTTGAGGGAAATCGGATATCTGCGCTCTGACGCTCTGCAAGAGATGAAAGAGACGGCTCACACCACCACCGGCTGGAGCTGCTACTACTGCGTATGGGTTTAGACTGACTCTCTCACACACGCACGCACGCACGCACGCACGCACGCACGCACACACACACACACACACACACACACACACACAAACAAACACACTCATCTATATGCACACAGGCTGTCCAAAATTCCTATGGCTGCACTAAACACACAAACCCACTCATGTATACAAACAGACGGTCCCAAACTCACACAACACACACAGTGCAAAACACGCATGGCAGCGCAATGCACACACACATACACATACACACCCATATTGTTAGGGTTCCTCTCTCCCTCTCTCCCCGGAGCGTTCTGCCATCCTCGTCGTTACAGAGCAATTGGTGAGGCGGTTTATATCTGGTAATTAATTTACGACCTGATGACGGACACCTGCTTCTCTCTCTTAGTACGAGTCCTAGCATTGTTCGTTGCCAGGTCGTCACACTCCACCAGCTCACCCGAATACCGGCGCACTTGCGCACACACGCGCACACCTTTATGATCAGTTGGTAACATCCTGGGGCTTATAGTGGCAATGGACTTATACGGGGGAAACCCCCGAGGTACTTAGCATTTTAGGGATACATGCGCTCGAGCTCATGCTTGCCTTTTGGGGCTTCAGTGTCTTCCGTTCCAGAGTCCCTCTGTGCTTCTCGATTTGGGAGACGTCTCAAATCAGCGCTTTATTGTGCTTACCGCATGTCCGCCCTTTTGCACCACAGTGTCTATCGCGATCTGTTCGCGCGTTGCTCCTACTCCGGGAGGCAACACAATGGCGTGCCTTTTTTCCCTTTGCTTTTCATATGTTCGGGAGCTTTTGCTCCGCCTTTCCCCCCTTTTAGTTTGTTTCTATATTATTTACCCATTGTTATTATACGCCATGGGATTCCTCGGTCCCTGCATACTTGGGTCCGACCACATATCATAACACATATATGTACACACACACATTTGTCTTGCTATCTTTGTGAGGACTTTTGATTGACATGAATGACAATTGACAACACTTATGCGTAAACAACACAGGGTTGTGGGCCAGCTGGAGCCCATCCAGCAACTCTGGGTGCAAGAGCAGAAACAGCCCAAGATGGGGCCCCAATCCAGAGTAGGGCACACACACACACACACACACACACACACACACAGTCACACACTAAGGACCACTTTAGAGACACCAGTTAACCTAACACACATCTTTGTAATGTTGGAGGAAACCAAAGTACCCAGAGTAATCCCACACAGACATGGGGAGGACATGCAGACTCCACACAGAAAGGACTGTGCTCCATCCTTGGATTGAACCTGGGACCTTCTTGCTGTGAGGCAGTGTTGCTACCCACCGAGCCACCTAACCCTAATCTTTTTGTACCGTATTTTTTTATTTGGAAACTTCCAATGTAATCATTTTCTTGCACATACATTTAGAGATGCAAAAGCTACAATTATCTTATGACTGTTTCCCATTTTGTTATCTTTGCCACCAAATATGTCTGTAATTGGATTAAGTTCCATCTTACATTGAGTGCTCTTGATAGGGTACCTAAAGTCTCAGTTAGATAAATCACTAAAGCAGAGTACAGTCAAAACATACGGGCATGGTTAGCGGGACTGTTGTGGCACCTATCACAGCTTGCTTTTGGATTTGTGTATATGAGTAATGTGCTCGAAGTCGAAGATCTTGAGCTGAATAATACTTAGTTTGGGACAAAAAGTACTGTCAGCTAATTTTACTCAAACCTGCTCATGGCCAAAAGTATTGGGACTCAAAGTTAGCTTTGTTATAGCTACACAACATACTTAGACAATATAATCGCTGTTAAATTTAGCTAGCTTGGTATCAGGTTTATAATGACATAAGTGAGCTCATCAGTTGTTCATTGTGTTACTCTTGTGGTTACACACCAGTGTGTGAATGATGTAGTTGAGTTTGTGCTTTTTGTACTTTGTTTGCTGGAGCTGAATTTGTGTTGTTTCATAAGAGCATCGCTCATATTCCAGCATGGAGCTTATCTCAGCCTCACAGCCTCACGAGGATTAACTCATTCAGCCGGTGTGTGTGAGTGAGGAGTCTGAAGTGTTTTCTTCTGTGTTTGTGTATGTGCATGTGCATGTGTGTGTGTGTTGGGGGGGGGGGGTGGAACAGACACACAGACATGAGTACCATGTACTGTACGTTAATACCTAATTTACTATTTTAGCTACACAACATCACAAACACACACACACACACACACACACACACACACACACACACACACACAAACTACTATGTGTAATTTAAACCATGTTGTGTATCTAAAACAAGTAATCTGATGTACAAACACGCTACCTACATTTAGATTAACAGTTTTGTTTTATAATAAAAATGAAGTGATGTAGCATGTAATTAGAAGTAGCAGTACAGTAGTTAATATAAGGTTGCTATATAACATTAAATCAGTATAGAGTACAGTACTACACTTGCTAAAATAGAAAAAAAAATATTGTCTCATTCTAATAATTAATTAGAAAGCGCCTGAAAAGTGTCTTCAAAAGTATTTGGACACAAACCTGCTCATGCCCAAAAGTATTCAGACACAAACCCACACGTGGCCAAAAGTATTGGGACACAAAGCTGCAAGTGTCCAAAAGTATTGGGACACAAACCTGCTAATTGCCAAAAGTGTTCGGACACAAATAAAGGTATTTGGGAAACTGAGCATCCAGTCTGTGTCTGTTAAGTCTGTCTAGTTGGAAGAAATCAGAAAATGTTTCATCCTCTCATGATAATTTTAATTCAAATTGAATCAAGATCTGCCAGACTTCATCCTAACATTTGAGCCCAACCTTGATTATGCTCTGACCCTGACATCATTGAAAGTGGGTGGGGTTTAAGCATGCCAGAGCAGCTTTGGACTGTTTAGCCTAAGCCTAATAAGATACAACCGAAGCAGTTGCGAACACAATAGTGGCAGCCCATGACAGATCCTGACATGCTGTGACAAAACGCTCTGACCGCTTGCATAAACAGATTTTGAACGGCTGTTCTGTATGTTACAGAGTCTCATCTTCATTTAGGAATGATGTCTGTGACAGGCTCATCAGACAGGATCCTCTGTCCATGGATACACACACACACACACACACACACACACACACATATACACTCCACAGGTTTTATTCGACACCTATTAGTGACTGTGATTCAGCCATGTGCAACAGTTTCTATCTGATTCTTCTCACACACGTCTCCCCTCGAGTCTTGTTTCACAGCTTCTCTGCCTTATTTCTCACTTCATATGGTACATCCTACAACCTAACCTCCTCTGGGGGTGGAGTTTTAAGCTAAAGTCTGTGCTCTCCTGCTCAATTTTCTATAAGAGAACCTACTAGAAGGTAAAAGGTAAGTTGTTTACCCTGGAAAGACCATAAAAGTTTGCACATGCTACATTTCATGTAACGACTCCGTCAGACATTTGATAGAACTGCTGACATTCTTTTATACTGAAACTTAAATAAAAGTCCTTTTTTGCTGGTCTTACAGTCAAATTTCGCCGATCTGTTCCGACAAATCTCGACGTATAGAATTATCCAAAATGTCTCAATATGATAAAGCATTAAGATTTCCCTTCACTGGAACTAAGGGGCCTCGGCAAAACCCCTAAAAACAACCCCATAGCGTTATCCATTCTCCACCAAACTTAACAGCCAGGCAAGCAACGTTCTCCTGGCGTTCACCGAAACCAGACTCGTCTATTAGACTGCTAGATAAAGAAGCAAGGTTTGTTACTTCATAGAGCATGTTTCTTCACTGTCCATTGGTGGTTTTCTTTACACCACTCCATCCAATGCTTGGCATCATGCTCGGTGGCGTATGGTTTGCATGCAGCTGCTTAGCCACAAAGTTTCTAGTGCTCAGTTTCTGTGCTGATGTTAATGTTTGGAACTCTTGCAGTTACTGGGTGCAGCAGAGCAGTGGTGACTTTGCACTGTGTGACCCAGCTCTGTAACTTTACGTGGTATGATCCATCCATCTTCTGCTTAATCCACATGGAGTCACGGTCCAGCCGTGCCCACCCAGCAACTCTGGGCAGGAACAACCCTAGACGGGGCGCCAAATCATCGTAGGGCATCGTAAGATTTTAGAGACACCATTTAACCTAACATGCATGTCTTTGGATTGTGGGAGGAAACCGGAGTACCTGGAGTTAACTCACGCATACACGGGGTGGACATTCAGACTCCACACAGAAAGGACCCAGAAAACTCTGCCCTGGGATTGAACCCGGGACCTTCTTGGTGCGAGGCAGCGGTGTTACAGACCGAGCCACCGTGCTGCCCTGTGGTATAATACTCACTAATAAAATGGAATGTCTAGGAGGGAAAACATTACTCAAACTAACTAGTAGAAACGGTGCCATCCTGTTACAGAATCACGCTACAATTCAGTGAGATCTTCAGATCCTTAGCCCATATTTTAACAGATGTTTGTAAAGGCAGACCAAACGTCTAGGTGCTTGATTTCATACACCTGTGGAAATAGGACTGCATTCAACAATTAAGAGGTGTGTCCCAATACTTTTGCCTATATAATTTGTACAATGTAATGTATAGCCAGAGCGAAAATTACAGACAAGATGTTTCTGGATAGCTTTGTAACGTTCTTTTGGTTAGGCTAGGGTTAGTTGCAAGTGTAGGTGTAGTATTAATCAGCTACAGTGATCATTATGGCAATGGAAGAGCCATTCCAATTATTTGAATAAGTACCAAAATATTAGTTTGTCTTTTTTTAGACTTTAAAAAGCTCTCTTAGACTTAAGTGACTAACATTAGCATAACATAATTCAGCTCCTCGAGTTAAGAGCAGCCCGTCACTCCTAAAGCCCGTGTGTGCTACAGGTGATTAAAGGAGACTCTTGGTTACCCCGGGTGCTAAAAGGCTGCAATAGAAAGCTGTTCAGTGATGAAGTAAGAGGTCTCTCTGGGAAAGGGTGGCTTTGATGTCAAAGGACCTGGATGCATTTGATCGCAGAGAGCTTCCTCCTGCAGACACCATGAGCTCATTAGGTCTTTTCAAGAGTCCAATTAGCCAAGATGATTATTATTCCCTCTGTTATTCACCTACCTTTCTCAGATAAAGCATAAAGGGTGGGAGATATGGAGGGTAGCAAAAGGCTTAAAATATCAGCAAGGATGATTCATCTTTATGTTGCCAACCCCTTTTATAATGAACTAAACTGTATGTGATTAGATAACTTATCTTCATATAAGGATAAGTTTAAATGTCGGATTTGGGTCACTTGTTGTGTGAACATACGTGTGAGGCGGTGGTGCTGCCCACCAAGCCACTGTGCCTTCAGCTGTGTGAGTGTAGCAAAGGTTAATAAGTAAGAGAAGCTTATAGTTTGTCATCGATTAAACCACATGACCAAATGAAGCAGTACTCACCATTCCTAGCTACCAGTGGTGTACAAAAACCATGTACGTGAGGTAAACTAGAGACACCAAAGGTCCAGTTTTAGTTCTTCATATGTTAATTGCAACAAATAAAGTCTAATTAATTTCCTCTTTTTCGAGGTTCTCGCTCCAACGGTGACCCTGCTATGGGAGATGATATCAGACGGAATGATCAGTCAATTTGTGACACTTGTTCATACATCAATGTAAAGCTACTTTATGACACTGTCTATTGTAAAAAGTGCTATACAAATAAAATTGAATACAAATAAAAGATTAATCCTGTAAAAAACTAATCCTTCCTTTTGAGCCCCACTTAAGTAACAGTACAAACATATTTAGCCTTATATGGCCTATTATCAGTTTTATAACAAAACTAATTAGGTAAAAAAAAAAAAACTTACTGTTCTTTTAACAGAATGTTATTAATTAGTCCCATCGATTCAAACCTGGGGTCAACAAACATCACAGGGGGTGTGTAAGGCTCTGTCTGCTCTGGGATGAGAGGTTTGTCAAAATAAACTCTTTTTTGCACAAGTTGAATAAACTTGAAATAATCCTTACTGTAAAACTGTACGTTGAATAACTTAACAAAAAGATATTTGATCAGCTTAAGTTGATTTTACCTAAAGGTTTAGCTAAAGGCCAGCTATGCTGAAGATGCTCACTCTCCCATCGCTACATACACATATTTCTTTTCATATTAATTGTTCTAATGTAAAATGTGAATGAGGTTTATTACCCAAAAGAGGATGGGTTTCCTTTCTGAGTCTGGTTCCTCTCAAGGTTTCTTCTTCTTAATTTTAGGGAGTTTTCCCTTTCCACTGTCTCCATTTCGCTTGCTCATTAGGGGAAAACAGAATCCAATTAGTGACAATTGTTTATGTGACAATGTACAGCTGCTTTGTGACAAGGTTTATTGTAAAAAAACGCTATACAAATAAAATTGAATTCAATTGAATTGAACGTTTAGCTAAAGCTAAAGGAGCCAAAATGGAACAAAAGAAAAACAAGTTATAAAAGAAACCCAACAGAAAGTAAAAAAACAAACATTTTAAATAGGGGGAAGCGAAGTGTGATTTTCTTACTATTCAAATATTCATTATACAGAACAAGGTGCATTTGAATAGGGAGTTTGCCCTTGAAATAAATCTTGTGATACCTTTATGACATACCTGTATATACTTGTGAATTTCTCCCATGGTTCTTCCTCCGCAGGATAACCTGAACCTGCTTTTGACCGAAGAAGAGATGTACAGTCTAATGGAGACCTTCAAACAGTGCAAGATCATCCCAGGTGCCTCCAAACACACACACACACACACACAAAAAACAAACTAGCCCCCTAAGCCCCTTACTCAGCGTATCTGTAAAACCCAGATGGTGGTGACTTAGTTTAAAGGACAGGCTCATCCATCATGTTTGTGTACCACTTTTTCCATGACAGAACTGATGAGTTCTAGGTCTTTGCTTTGCTCTGGCGTTGCAGAATCGTGCCTGGTCTCGGATGAGCTCCTTCAGTATAGACACTTCGTGTCCAAGCAGTTGTTTGAGAAAGATCTGACGGACGAGCAGGAAGAGGAAGTTTTAGCTCAGTTCGCTGCGCTGGACTCAGAGAAAAAGGGGCAGATAGAGTGGTCGGACTTCCTGTATCACGAATCGCTGTCGGTGCTGCAGAAGTTTCGGACAGAGGTAAGGAGGGGGCAGTGAAGTCTGTACAGATATGAAAGAGAGAACAAGCTCTGCCTTTATGTATTAACACAGCTGGTGGCTGGACATTCTTGGCTGGTGGACTATATTTAGTTCAGTAGTGACACTAAGGTGCTTAAAAACTCCAGCAGCACTGCTGTGTCTGATCCACCCATAGCAGCACACACTAACACACATTTACATTTACGGCCTTTAGCAGACGCTCTGGATAAGAACTGATACAGTCTTACAATTCAAGCAATGGTGGGTTAAGGGCCTTGCTTAATGACCCAACTGTGGCAGCTTGACAGAGGTGGGATTTTAACCTAAGACCATCAGGTACCAGTACCTTAACCCCTAGGCTAGCACAGTCCATCACCATCAGTGTCAGTGCAGTACTCAGAATGATCCAACACCCAAATAGTACCTGATCTGTGCTGGTCCTGTGGGGGTCCTGACCATTACATAACAGCAATGGAAATGAACAAAGTATGTAGAGAAACAGATGGACCAGAGTCTGTAACATTAGAACTACAGTAAAGTGAGTGCTAAAAGATTGCCTAATATTGAATATAGAATAGAAGACCTTTGCACCCAGACAGAACCTCCAACCCAGTGGACATTACAATGAGCTGAATACAAAGTGTGTTGTTTGCTATGGATGTTTGGACAAGAAATAAACCCCTTTCTACATGGTTATAGGAAAAGCTCTGTGACATAAAAAAACGTAATTTAATTAAATAAGTTCTCGTCTTCACAGAACTCACTGGTGCGGCTGCTGACGGCTAAGGAGCGTGACCGAGCCCGTGCCCTTTTCCAGAGTCTGGATCAGGATAAAGATGGTATCATAACAGCGGGAGAAAGCAGAAGAGCCCAGACTTCATGGTTCCACAAGCACAGCAAAGAGCCACAGTCCTGCAACGTCAGGTGAGCCGAGTAATGAATAGCACTTCAATAAAAAAAAATAATATCAGGATCAAGATGGAGCTTAACAATATAAATCACAAGCATGTCTACCTGCGAGGTCTCTTCTGAGGTGTCTGTTGAATCTAATAATAACAGCTGTGTGCAGTGTTCTCCCCGCTGCTTTTTATTGGACCCTGGGAATAAAGAGTACCATAGATCTCTGGGCACATGGCACTGGGGACATGGGTATAAAGAGTAATGGAAACATTGATTGGTCAGTCATTATGATACTGGGCAAGTGGTGTTAAGTTATGTATTAGGAAACTTGCTGTGAATACAGCATCTTGAGCAAAGAGGACATTGGGAATATAGATCCATGGAAATGCGGAGTATTTGTCAAGGTTCAGGAATGGGATGAATAGAAAACTGAATGTCGGAGCTTAAACACAGAACCCATAAGTTATATAGGCTTTTTCGACTTTTTTATTTTTTGTCATTGCGGACAGTTTGAATCAGATATATTTTATGTTTTTTCTGGTTAAACTTCATTTTCTTTGTTAAAAAAACATCCAGTCCTACATTTCAGACCTGTAACACATTTTAAAAAAAAGTTTGGACAGTAAAACATGTTGTCCTTTCTCCTCACAAAACTTAAAAGACATTTGAAGCAAACCCTTACCCATGTGGTCCTATCAGCTATGAATGAATGACGATTTTTGATGCAGTGCCGCCTGAGGGGGCGGAGATCACCCCTCTTCAGTTTAGGCTTGTACCTTTACCCTTTATGCTCTGAAATTCCTCCAGATTCTAAATCATATTATGATATTATGCTCTGTAGAGGAATATATATAAAATCCCTTTCAATATTTCATTGAGAAACATTGCTTTTAAACATTATAATAATCTTTTTTGCATACTTGTTGACAAACTGGAGATTGTTTGCCCAACTTTTCTCCTGCAAGACTTTTTTGTGTTTATACCAAAAAAAGATTATAAACACCTTTTGACATTTCAAATCATATCATTCTTTTTTTTTTCACCTTATAACCAGCTCTAAATTGTTCCCCATCCCAATGTTTTGGTATATATTGCAAGTCTGAATTTCAGCAATGGATGTTTATGAACAAATGAAATGCAGCTGACCTGCCAAAACATGAAATATCTCAGGGTTATACAGTCTGCAATAAAATAAAAGTCAAAGGAAATGTAAATAAACCGTCCCAAATTTGTCCAATTCGTGTTTAAAGGTCCGTGGGACAGAAGGGCCCAGGGATAGTGTGCTTGCCTTCATGCTCTTCTGTATAAACCAGGTGCTATCGTAGTATTCACGTGCAAAAATACATTTATTAAAATCATTTTAAACTGTTTTTCCCGACAGTGGTCTGAGGGGATTTCAAACATAATTTATAGAAAAAGATTGAGAGCAGCTCCAAGAGAAAGTGAAAATGTGGAACAGAAAGCTAAAGAAAAATGGAACTGTTTAATTAAGAGCGTGAGAGAGACAGGATGTGAGATAAGCACTGACATTAATGAAGCACTACTCAACACTCCTGTCATGTAAAGCCGCACGGGAGAGCTAATAACTCTGAAATAACGCAGTTAGCAGAGACAAGCACCCGAGATAAGGCTATGAGGGATGCATGAGGATTGCTGGCTAGAAATCAACCACCTACGTCCTCACAGAAGGTCTGACAACACAACGGCTTTAACTGTTCAACTCTGTGCCATCATCACACACTTCTTAGCCGTTTCTACTTTGTGTGCATGTTAGAGGTTTAATCATTTGTAACTTCTGGCTTGTGCATGTTAATCTGAATCTGACAGTGCTCCTCGGGACCAATGCAACACTATTTTTGATGCTGCATGCACTGATTGCTTGTGCACGCTAACTAGGGCACTAGATGTTAAGTTGAGAGTAGTAAAGGCTTCAGTGTGTCTTGTCTTTGTCTTACATGCCGTCATTACCATCATGCGTCTTTTCATCTTCGCTGTCGCTTCTGTGTGTCCATTCATCTTAAAGACTGGTGGGATTGTGTTCCCCTATAATGAACTCTGGGTAAGTTACGCTCAGCGTGAGCCAGCTTTAACAATCATTCAGAAATAAATAAAAGCAAAAGACTGGTCTCACAGATGCCAATTAGGTTATATCTTATGGTATTCACATAGTATTCTTTCACTCCTGAAATGTTTCCTTCCATCCATCCATCCATTATCTTAATCCACACGGGGGCAGGAATAACCCTAGATGGGGGTCAATCCATCGTAGGAGACACACACATACACAGTCGCGCACACAGTCACACACTAAGGGCCCCTTTAGAGACACCAATTAACCTAACACGAATGTCTATTGGATTGTGAGAGGAAACCGGAGTACCCGGAGTAAACCCCCGCAGACACAGGGAGGACATGCAGAGCGCTCCACCCTGGGATTGAGCCCGGACTTTCTTGCTGTGAGGCAGCGGTGCTACCCACTGAACCCCCTGAACTGAACACTTATTTGTAGAAAGGAGCAATCCATTTCTATACAACTGCAAGAACTTCAGTTCATTCCCATTTGGATACTGTCTGGAAATTGGTATGTTCTCTGGGTGTTTAAAATTAGAAATGCACACAGGTTCTTTAGCAGGACAGCTTACTTATATTATATTATATTATATTATATTATATTATATTATATTATATTATATTATATTATATTATATTATATTATAT